>ML787535.1:280789-303852 GCA_009831015.1 Picea engelmannii | reverse complement strand
TCATGCCCAAAGGTTTAATGGTGAAATACATGCAACTGCGTAATCAAGGTAAGACAAATATTAAGAACATAAGTTTGACAAACCTTTACCAATCATATGATAAACCAGTGATCAAATATCAACCAACAAATCAAAAAGACGACAACAGTATAATCAACGAAATAGGTGTTTTCACATTTGCAATTGTGAAAACTGAGTCGAAATTGAATTGTAATGGTTGAAGAAAACGAGAAACATGTCCATTAACACAATGCGACAATGATTTGTCATGATACCGCAAGGGGTGTAGGAAGCTTTCGAGAGTAATCGAAAAAAAATGGGTTGGCTGCCAACAAGTCACCACCTAGGATCCAGTTGGGGATGTGCAACAGGGTTTTGATATGAGCTATTTTCTTCATGAGACTGTCCTTGTCCTTCTGACTCAGAGGTCCGTAGACATTTGTGATGTAGCCTTCTTGAGCTAACCCTGTGATCATGAAGTGGGCGGTAAGCATGCCTAAGGTAGAGAATGGTTCCCTTAGGGTGACAGTATTGGGGTTCCATAATATGGCTAATCCTCCTGACGCTCTAGTGGAGTCGGTGTGTATGGATTCACATCCACGCCATCCTCTTTGGAATATGATTTATACTTCTGGTCTTGTACATTTTGTCTTTTGTAGTAGCAGGATGTCTGGTTTTTCTGCTCGGATTGAGTCTCATAGGATCGTTTGTTTGGATATACCATTAAGTCCCCTTATGTTCTAGGTGATGATATTCATCATAAGGTTTGTTGGGTTGGGTGGAGGTATCCCTCCGAGAGATTTTGGATCTGCCCAGAATTGAGCTTGAGATTTCCCGCCTCCTTGATAAGCTGATGGGTTGACTTTCATCCTGTTCTTTTGTTTTCTTGGGGTATCCTCTTTGAGTCTGAGCTTGGATATGTGTCTATAACCAACCTAGATGTGGATCCTACTGTGGAGTCCAGAAAAAATTTATGGACTTTGCAGAGCTGCTCTTCAGGGAGGGCTTGCAGATCCTTTTGGTTTAGGGCTTCTTCCAGTTTTTCCAGATCTATGCCTGCTAGGTCATGGTCTTCCAACTACATGTGGATGTCTGTGTCCATGGGGCCGCATTCTTCTGGCTTGGCCTCGTTGGTTTGGATCGATGAGGGTGTAGCTTGGTTCTTCCCTTTCGCCTATTATTTTGTTGTGTGCAGATCTTGTATTTCTTCATCTTCCGCTAGTTGGTTTAGGATCTCATATGAGTTTTTGTTCAGGATAGTGGGCTTGGGATCTGATTGTTGTTTCTTTGGAGGGTTTTTCTTCCTTCTTGTGACCGTAGTGAATCCTTCTTTCTGCTTGGCCTCGCTAGCTTTGGTTTCTTGGATATTCAGTGGACAATCCCTAAAAAGGTGGCCATGTTCATGACACTTCCGACAGTGGAAAGGAATGTGTTCATAGTCTAGCATTTGCTGCCAGTCTTCGTCTTGATATTCCAGAGTGATAGATCCTGGAAGAGCTTTGGAGATGTCCATGTATACATAGATTCAAGCATATGAGGTGTATTTTCTTTGCCTTGTGGTCTTTGAAGCTTTGACATAGTGCTCTACTGTGTTTCCTATTCCCATGAGGATTTCCTCCAGCCAAAACTCCTGGGGCAGAGAGTAAAGTCAGATCCAGATTGGAGCTATTGTAAAATCTTCCTTGTCTGGGTTGAATCTGTCTATCCAGAAGCATAGGAAAATCCCTTCTGAGTTGTAAAATTATGGTCCATTTTCAAAAATTATGTCCTTATCTTCCAGGTTGTAAAGGATGATTGGGAAAAATCCTTTGGAGATTAGATGGATTTCATAATCTCCTTTAGGGTTCCACTAGTGCTTGATCTAGCGGGTTAGGTCACGTTTGGATGGCCATAATCCCATAAACTTACCTATGAGGGCATGCTCACTCATGAAATGAGTGTGTTCACCCACCCTTGTTGAGATGATGAGATACCTTGGGGGTTTCTCTGATTGTGGGATGCATTTTCCCTTTTCCCAGCTTCGAGGTGCTTTTGGATGGGACGTACCTGCTTCCACATCCATCTCTTTCCATAGCCCTTGTTCTTTGGCTAGGAGTTGGTCTCGTAGCTGCAACGACGGATCGAAGGAGGGACGCTTCACTCTTGTGCCCGCCCTATCGTTGGTGGTTATGTTGTTGTACAAGGGGGGATGCCCCCCCTCCGCTGGACTCATTTTGACTGATCAGTCTTGGGGTCTGCCTGTTATAGATTGTAGAATATGGGAGGTATCATGGCAGAGAGTTTGGGTCATGTGACAGAAGTGCAGGGGAAGCATTGCAGAGCGCTAGGGTTTCCTCCTCCATCCCTCGGGGGGATCACACTGTTGATCTCAATGTAGCTTGATGAATGAGCTATTACAACCACTTCCCTATGTGCAACAAATTAGGTAAATAAAACCTCAGTTTGATTAAAAAGAGAGTATTATATATGATTAAGGATAATTAAATGGAACAAAACTGACAATCATCAAAGAGCATATGTTCTTTAATATACTTGACTGGTAGAAGAATAAACCTACATTCAAAAATACTTTCTGAACAAGATTTAAAAGACTATACAAAATAGAGAAAATTTTTTATCACATACATACAATCATATGAGAATATGAAAGTAATGATATGTTCAAGATGAGGAAATAGAAGTGATAAAAAAAGATGAGAGATACACACCAACCTTCGACTTTATTAACAGTTGAAATATTTACATAGGTAGGATGGATCAAAATAGTCTTATAATTAGAACCTTTAAGCCAAAACAGGGATCCAACCTGTTATATTTCTACTTCATCCAATATATAGTGTTTTACATTGGTTACATGCATTTATGGTCAACCTGATAGTCAGAGACACATCAAAACTAATCCCTACAAGTGCTCAGGGTGAATTTCTGCCTCTATCTAATGATATACAAAACAATAAACAATTTACAAAAAAGATCCTATAATTAAGGCAACAACCTTGCATAGAAAAATATCTTTGGTTGACTTGATTTCCACCTAGATGATTATGCTACATATTCCTCTTTATCCTTTTAAGATCTTCTTGATCGTCAATGATACACTCAAATCAAGACTTTGACAACTCACCAATGATAACTGATCTGCAGAATCATTGTATTCCAAGATAAACTGTAGATCCAAAAAAAGGGTATCTTACTTCATATAATGATCCATAAAGTACTTACCTTGTTTACAACCTTTCTCCATTATTAAAATATGAATCTGTGTCATATTTTATGCAAAATCGGTTGCTACAAGTGTTCCTGTAGCGTCGATATTTTCCTGTGTATGAGATTGCAAGAACTTCCTTTAGAGCCATACAAAAAACTAGTTTGAACATTTTTGGCACCTTTCCTTGCCCATGTTACAACCAATTATAAAAAAAAGAGGAATGGTATCTTAAATACAAGGAAAAAAAAAGGTTATTCCATTATCAATCATCTTTGAGTAAAAATTTAGGATTTTCATTGAAGGTGAAATTCTCAAACTACAAATTTTCCTTGAAAAACTGATGTAGCTTATTCTGCCAGCAAATCCAAATTGTTCCTTCTTGTCTTCTTGGTTTTAGAACGAGTTTGTATTCTCTTGAGCTTATCCCCTTTAGATATGATCATAGGGTTTGGGCCTCTCTTATTCTTTTTACTCTATTTTCTTGCAGAAGCTTTGTCTTTTGCTGTAGGAGTGTTTTTGTTTGTTGCCAGACCTCCATTCTTATACTTATTCCTCTCAATCTTAGTTATAGGAATTTTCTTGTTTGTTGATGGATCCTATTTTGGTTTTGCAGATTCTTCATCAATAATGATAACCTTATCTTTAATGGCAGGGTTATACATTGCTTTGGATTTCAACCTGAATTTATTTCGAGGCCTAGTGCTCCTTTTTCTTATCAAAATGTTATATCTAGAAGCATCATCGTTAGAGGATATTGAGATAGGAGGAATGATCTTTGGGGAATGATATTTAGGTTGTACAGGATATACAAATTATTATGTTGTTTCAGGTTCTTGATATTCCTTCAATACCCTAGGTTTTTCCAACCTTTTGGTCCTTTTAGAATAAGTATTTTGGGAATATGGAAATGTATGATTACCTCTACCTAGGACATGACAAGACCCGTCATCTTCTTGTAGGTTAGTTGGATTAGCTTCCACTGGTTCTTCTGAAATTTTTAAACATGCTTCTCTTTTACCCTTCCTTGGAATGACTAGTTGACTTGTGATGGGTGCAGCTTCTTAATTAGGCTCAACAACTTTATCATGCAACTGTGTGGCAGGAGGATGTACTTATTTCTCAAACTCCAACTGGATCAAGAATTGATCCCATGTCCTCTGTAATTTTCCCATCTCGGCTTTAATAAGTATCTTAATTAATCCCTTATGATAAATTCCATGAGGAGGGGTCTTAGGGTTTTCTTGAATTTTCATGGCCATCTTATTTATATCTCTTAAGAATTAATATGGTAGACTCATCCTTTTGATTCCTGAAAAATGAAGAAGGAATCGAAGATGAAAAAAAAAATAGTAGAATAGAGCCCTTCACATGTGTTGTATCATTTAAAAATTAGCAAGGCCTCCATCCATTCATCAACAATCCAATCCCTAGGAATACCCTTGGCCCAATTGAGATATCTATGTTTAGGTTTCAAGAACTTATTTACATCCCCTCCTATAATTAATTTGTTTTTGAACCACTTTTCGCCATTGGTAGGGACGTTACAAGTTGCTGTTATGGACTATTCTGTCACTTGCGTAACCAGGTTTTCAATTCAGACCCTCTATCCATTAAAATATTCAACAAACAAATGAGCTACAACATAGTGATAACCATCTAGTTTGGTTCATTACAAATACCAACCAACCTGATCAAAGATGTGTATGTTGTCTTCATATTCTTCCATAATCTCAGGCCCTTTAGGTTCTTTTCTATTCACGTGTCCACGTTTACCCATATTAATTGTCACGACCAGAAGGCTGGACTCTTCACAGAAAAAAAAGGGATATGATTACTGCGTCAAGAAGGATAGGGGGTTTTCTGGATCTATGGATGAAAATTCAAATTTGACCAGCTGTAGTGTGAAACTAGAGTAATGAATAATGTGCCAGATTTAAAAGAACTATTTTTTGAAAAAAACCCATCTGTGTGACATCCTGAACAAGAGGCGTGTACAGGTGAAAATACCCTCACCATTGCATGTTGTGACTAGTGATTGGGTACTTGATAATTGCTTTGAATATTTCATTCAACCAGCTAGGATGATCCACGCTCTCAAATTCACTCCAACCATATGTGTGATGAAGAAATAGGGACAGGTGGAATTTCTTGTAGTGCCCTACATAAACTTGTGTTTTGGCATATTTGGAATGAAAACAACTTGAAATTCATTATCTAACTTAGTAATGATGAGACAAAATCTATGACATGATGTATGCCCTTTGATGAAAAGATTTAAAACTTTAAGTGGTGTCATAGGACAGTCTTACAAACATGTGCATAATTAATCCTATCCTCTTTTATAATACCAACTATCCCTCATTTATCTTAGCATAATACTAATTTGTCCCCCTTAATAATATTTTAAACCCTTAATCAAACTAATGATTAGTATTTATAGATTATATAAAAAACATTGAAATGGAGAAAATAAGAGATGAGAGATGAGACTTAGTAGAGAATAATATGTGATAACAATGGCTCCATGGGGGATGGAGTTATCCCTGTGAAACTCTAAGAAATTTGAGTATATATGTGCCTTATGTTGCTTCAAGATATCTGCCATGTTATTCTGCAGAGTGTAACTATTTCAACTCCTAAAGTTTGGTGAAACTTTATTCAAAACATAACAAACTGAAAAATGAAAACTAATATTGGAAACTGAAAAGGATAAGTTGCAGGATGGTTCCATTGGGATATGGAGTCCTTTATTGTCTAACTACCACACCACACCAATATGTACATTGGGATTTGAGCCACTAACGGATTTAGTAAAATAATTTCTTTAGAAAACACCCATTTACGGGGCCACCAAAAACCTCTTCACCTTCCAAATTCTGCAATAGGAAAGTGTTGTTGTCCAAGACCTTTTCCACCCTGAAAGGACCTGACCATAGTCTATCAAAATTACTGTGATGATCTTCTCTGCGGGCATCCCATTTCAAAACCAAATTCCCAGGTAGCAACTGCTCTATTTTTTATTTTTGTCAAAAGTCTCTTTAAGTTTATGTTAATGTTGATGTTCCTTCTCAAAAAGTTTCTCTCTTGCTTGCTGAAATTCTACAATCTATCAAATCCTTCTAATAGCATCATTAGGTTCAACTTTAATTTCCTGCAAAAATTTTACAACTTGCAAAGCAAGTTGTACTGGAAAGACTTCTTCCATTCCATATACTAACTGAAATGGTGAATTTCCAATTGCTCTATTTGTGCTAACACTGGCATCCCACAAAGCATATTTCAACTTTGAATCCCAAGCCCTCTTATTGTCCTCCAAAAGTTTCTTAATTATCTTGACCATACTGTTATTGGATGATTCTTCTAGGCCATTACCCCATGGGTAATAAGAAGTATAATTATTAATCTTGATTCCATAGTCTTCATAGAATTTTACCATGTTAGAGGATTTGAAAGCTGCAATGTTATCTATGATAATCACTTCTGGACAACCAAACCTAGATAAAATATTCTCTTCAAGGAAACTTATGATTACCTTATCAGTTGTGCTCCTTGTAGGTACAACTTCAATCCACTTTGTGAAGTATTCTATAGTTGTTAGAATCCATCTGTGTTGGCCACTAGATGGAGGATGAATTTCACCTATGAAATCCAAAGCTCATTGTTGGAAAGGTGCAAACACTTTTACAGGATTGAGAGGTAAGGACTTAAGCTTATGTTTACCAACAAACCTTTGGCATTTATCACATGATCTAACCTTTGCACAGACATAAGAAAATAGACTAAGCCAATAATACCCAACCCTAAGTATCTTATATGTAGTGGAATTCTAGAAGTGATGTCCCCAATGCACTCCTTCATTAAATTTTGACATGAGTCTTTGTGCTTCTTCTTTGTCAAGACAAATCCGTAAAAATCCATAAGGGTCCTTCCAAAACAAAGGTTGATTATTCACACAATACTTAACAAATTTGAGTTTCAGAGAACTTACTTTATTCTTATCCATTCCTAAAGGAGCTTGGAAATTATGCAGAAAATAAAGGATATATCTGTACCATTCTGATTCAACAATCTTTTCATTGACTTGAGAATTGTTGGTTTGAGGATGTAAATTTCCTGAATTTTTACATATGTAATCAACTCCCAGATCTCTACAATTGGAATCAACTATAAGCTTAGCTAACCCCTACCCTTTGACTAGCTTGGTAGGCTTGATCTCCATGTCATATTCAAGCAACTTAGCTATCCATTTACTTCTTTCCATCATTGTTTGATTGAGTCAAGATATCTTTAATATCACTAGATGGTACATATGCAATGAATTTGGAATTTAGCAAATAAACTCTAAAATAATTTAGTGCTTTGACCAAATCAAAATCTTGCTTCTCCATGATATCATATTTTAACTTAGCATCCTGAAGTGCACTACTGAAAAAGGAAATGGGATGTTCAAAACCCTCAGAATTTCTTTGTAGAAGGGAAACTACTAAAGTATCTTGAGATGCAAAAGAAAAAATCAGGAACTCTTTTTCAAAATATGTACTAATCAAAATAGGGGCATCTAAAATAGCCTTCTTAATAGACTAGAAATAATCTTTAGCTTCATTTCTCCATTTGATATCACTACCTTTTTTCAACATGCCAGTTATGTGTTTGACCAATTCAAAAAAGTTGGGACTAAACCTTCTGAGAAAGTTTATCATCCCAAGGAAAGGACAGATGTCCTTCTTAGTTCTAGGGATAGAATATTTTGAATATATATCGCTCTAGTAGGATTAGTTTTAACTCCATCGACACAAAAAATATGACCTAACAATTTCCCTTGTTCTAAAGAAAAATGAGATTTTTTTGGATTTAAAGAAAGACCCTACCTTTTTCACTTCAGAAATACCTATCTCAAATGACGTAGATGCTCCTCATAAGAGTTAGAGAATACAATAATTTCATCCAAATAGATGACAACAAATGTATCCTTCTCTCCCACAAAAGTGATATCCATGGCTCACTGAAAAGTGGCCCCAACATTCATTAAACCAAAAGGCATTTTGGCATACATAAAAGTACCCCAAGGTGTTGTAAACACAGTATTATCCATATCATATGGATGAATATCTACCTGATTGTATCCAAAGAAACCATCAATCATAGACAACCTTCTAGATCTTACTACCCTCTAGAATATATGTTCCATTTTGGGCAATGGATAGTTGTCTTTCCGGGAACACCTGTTCAAATTCCTGAAATCGACACAAAGTCTTATTTCACAATTGTTTTTTCTTAATGGTACCAGATTTTCTATCCAGTCAAGATACCTCAAGGGTACAATGATCTTGGCATCTAAAAGTTTCTTGGCTTCCTTCTCCATAATAGGTAACAAAAGAGGATTAAACTACCTTAATTTCTGCTTGAAAGGTTTTACATTCTCTTTCAAAGGTATCTTGTGTTGAATGATAGTTTCATCAAAGGTCCTAATATATTCATATCTCCATGCAAAAAAATCAATGAACTCCTTCAACGGTTCTTCATATTTAGCTCAGTATTTTGCTGACAGGAATTTTGATAATTTAACATGCTTGGGATTTGCAGTAGTCCCAAGATTGCAACCAGACACCTCTACTTCTTTTTCAGGATTAAGGAGCTTCACATGAACATCATTACGATAAAAAGTCCTTTCAAGAAGTACCAGACCATTTGGGATATGATTAGTGGGAATTTGCAATATCTTATGCCCAACAATCATATTATGAAAATTTGAATTCTGATTTTCCTCAAATAAATCTTCATCTTGATCAATATAAATTGAAGAAAAATAATCTATAGCTTCAATGAACCTTTTGATTTCAGAATCTTCCTCAAATACTCTCCAATGCTTGACATTGTCTGGAATAGAACTCCTATACCTAACCTCTACTTCATATTTCATCTTTGGGGGAAAAGGAGGTTTAAAAGTACATGTTTCCATAGCTAGTGAATCAACCTGCTCATTCTGATTTCTTGGATGTCCCATACCTCATTTATGTAGTCTTTCAACCAAATGTTTTTTGTGTGATATACATCTCTGACCTATTGTACAATGAGTTCAAAATCCCCATGAACCTTCAAATACTAAATTTTCATTTCTTTAGCTTCCCTGAGACCTAAAAACAAGGCCTCATACTCAACAATGTTATTTTTTGTATCGAATTATAACTTGTAAGACAAGGTAATGATTTCGAGAAATCAATACTACACCTGCCCTTGCGCCTTCTCTGGATGAGGCTCCATAAAAGTATAATTTCCATAGCAGATTTTGATTCTCAACAGACAGTGGAGAAACAACTGGTTTTGTCAAAGGAAAAGATTGGTGAACAACATTATCATTATGAAATATATAGGATCCTAAATCCACATCAACTGCATAGATAGGATGATTTATAGAATGATCTCTGCCACTGATAATATATGCCAATAGAGCTTCACGATAGAGTCTCCTAAATTCTCCTCCAAAATAAGGTATAGTGGCATAAGATAGATCCATTTGAAGAGATCTCCCAAGCTTCTTACACCAAGATCTGGACAACAACATACCAAACCTAGGAGGGATATCAACTACAACTATATCCATGACTAAACTTTTGGTTGGGATTTGAGATAATGAAACAACAAGGTCTTTGATAACCCCCAAGCATTTGACTTTTTTGGAATCAAAAGAAAAGAGATCATGGTATGATTTAGTGATTTATAACCTCAATTCTTCCATGACAACCTTTGCCATAATATTATTGGAGGCTCTAGAATCTAACATGCAATTATGAAGGATTTTGTCATGAATGTTTAATGAGACATAAAAAGGGGGAGTGGAGTCATCCCTCTCTTCTACAATTGGACCTAAGACAATAGTGGGCTTTTCATCTTGGATATTAATCACATCAGAAACATGATCTATGATAAAAGAAGGTTGTAACCATTTCAAAATCTGACTCCTATAAAAATTAGTTTTAACCAATTCAGTCAAAGGAATAGGAATTCTGATCATACTTATATCACATTATAGAATGAAAAGAGATGAGAACTTGTTTTCTTATGGGGATGATACCTTCATATCTAGTTGTACACTTTCTTTCAGGATTTTTGCTGCATGTCTATACTGTTGGGGTAGCAGGTTTGTCTGTTTGAGGAGCAGGTTTAGCAGGAGAAAATTTGTCATTTTGAGGAATAGATTTAGCAAGCGTTGATTTGGATCTAAGATTGTACCCCTGTTGATCTTTGTTACAAAGAATATTATATGGACCTTCCCCAACCTGTGAATTCATTGAATATTCATATTCATTTTGTGTTAGGTGACTGAGAGAAATCTCATCTCCGAACAAATGAATATCCAAATCTTCGTCTACCTCTTCAGCTTCCTGATTTTCCCCAATATAATTATTCTGTAAGGTGTCTTTATTTTATGATCATCATCATTCTTCTTGTCCCTCTACATGATATGAGGGTTATAAGTTCTTATATATTGATTTTTATTTCAATTTCCTTCCTGAAGTGTATTCCATTTATGCTTTTCCTATATGAGTTTAGACAACTCAAATGACATTTCCTCCATTTTTCTTGCCATCTCCTCCAAGGAAATCTTCTGATTTTTGGTATTTGATGAAGAAGACTTATATTCTTCTTTTTTCTTTCCCTTATCCAATATCTTATTGATTCAACTTCAAGAGTTGAATCTTTCATATCAGCCAAAGTGGTTGATGTTCTTTCCCTCAATAGAAAACAAAAATCAACATCAAAGGCATTAACATAAGTGACCTTTGCTAACCTTTCAGTTGGCCTGATATCATTTTGTATCTTCTGGTACATCCGATTAAATATTTGAGATAATTCAGAGACAGACTCACCATTCTTTCTTAAAAGATTGTTGAATTTTTTCATTTAATATAAATCATCTTTATTGTCTCCCCACTTTCTCAAGAAGGTAGCACCAAGGTCCGTGATGGTAGTAATAGAGTTATCTCTTAGGTTCCTGAACCACTTCCTCACTTCTCCATTTAAACTTTGAACAAAAAACCTCATCCATCCATCATTATAATCCACTTGAAAATTTTCAGCAAAGGAATAGAAAGCAATTAAATGCTCCTCTAGAGTTGTTTCCCCTTCAATGTCAAATCTTGGAAGGTACTTCATGTAATAATTTCCTAGGAGAGGATGAATATTATTTGGAAATACTAAAGGTGCATATCCTATAGCCCTAATAACATCCATTGGATTGGGAGGTGTTGTACCATCCATTGTTTGACCACGTACAAGTTTATTTATGTGTGGTGACTGTGGTGATTGTGGTGATGAGGGCTTAGGAATGTTTACCAATTGAATCTTTGGAGAAGACTGGAGAATTTCTTCAGCAAGTTTTTCAACAGCAAGGATATTAACTTGGAAGCTAATATTGGGTTTCGCTTCTTGAATTTCTTCAAGGATTGGGATCTTTTCGAAGGGAATGTAATCTGTTTCTTCAGGGAATTCAAGGTTTTCCTTGGATTTATATCTACTCTCAAGATAGGGTGTGTAAAATGATTCTGTTTCAACAAATTCCTCTTTCCCTAAGGTGGATTCTTCAGAAGGAAGTAAAAGAAATAGTTTCTTAGATCCTAATTTTTTAAGAGCTTTAGATTTTTTTAGGATCTTCTTAGGTTCTGAAACAACAAGCACATATGGATATTATGGATGGGCTTTAGTCTCCTTTCTCTTTGGATCTAGAGTGTATTATGTGGAGTCACCAGGTGAAAAGATATTGTAGTCAACTCGTGTCTAGTTATAGTTTCACCATCTACAACTAGATCTATAAACTTATGCCATTCTACCTAAGGAAAATCTCATCATTTTACTCCTCGAAAGCGGTGCGAAAATATGTTAGTGCTAGAAGTCAAATAAATATTGTTGTTGAGTTAAGCCTAACACACCTTGTTTCAAAATGTTTAAAGAAAATAATTTTAGAGAGGTGGTGGGATCACACACTTGATCTCAATGTATCTTGATGAATGAGATATTAAAACCACTTCCCTATGTGCAATAGATCAGGTAAATAAAACCTCAATTTGAGTAAAAAGAGAGTATTAGATATGATTAAGGAGAATTAAATGGAAAAAAACTGAAAATCATAAAAGAACATATGTTCTTTAATATACTTTACCAGTAGAAGAATAAACCTACATTCAAAAATCATTTCTGAACAATATTTAAAAGACTCAAACACACATGTGGCAAAGATTGCACTATACAAAATAACAAAACCTTTTCAACACATACATACAATCATATGATCATATAACAATAATGATATGTTCAATATGAGTAAATAGAAGTGATTAACAAATATGAGAGATACACACCAACCTTCAATTTTATTAACAACTGAAATCTTTACATATGTAGGATGGATCAAAATAGTCTTATAATTAGAACCTTTAAGCCAAAACATGGATCCAAACTGTTCTTTTTCTACTTCATCCAATATATAGTGTTTTACATTGGTTATATGCATTTATGGTCAACCTGATAGTCAGGGACACATCAAAACTAATCCCTACAAGTGATCAGGGTGAATTTCCACCTCTATCTATTGATATACAAAATAATAAATAATTTACAAAAAAGATCATATAATTAAGGCAACAACCTCGCATAGAAAAATCTCTTTGGTTGACTTTATTTCCACTTGGATTATTACACTGCATCTTCCTCTTTATCCTTCCAATATCTTCCTTATCTTCAATGATCCACTTGAATCAAGACCTTGAAAAATTTGCAATGATAATTGATCTGCAAAATCCTTGTATTCCAAGATAGATTGTAGATCCACAAAAAGGGTATCTTACTCCATATAATGATCCATAAAGTACTTACCTTGTTTAAAACCTTTCTCCATTATGAAAATATGAATCTGTGTCATATTTGTTGCAAAATCAACTGCTACAGGTGTTCCTGTAGCGCCCATATTTTCCTGTGTATGAGACTGTGGGAATTTCCAGTAGCGCCATACAAAAAACCAATTTTTAACATTTTTAACGCCTTTCCTTGCCCAGGTTACATCCAATCATAAAAAAAAGAGGAATGATATCTTAAATACAAGGAAACAAAAAGGTTCTTCCATTATCAATCATCTTTCAGTCAAAATTTAGGATTTTCATTGAAGGTGAAATTCTCAAACTGCAAATTCTCCTTGAAAAACTGATGTAGCTTCTTCTGCCAACATATCCAAATTGTTCCTTCTTGTCTTCTTGGTTTGAGAAATATTTTGTATTCTCTTGATCTTATCCCCTTCAGATATGATCGTAGGGTTTGGGCCTCTCTTTATCACTACTATAAATGGACAGAATTTTCGACACCTTATTGTCGTACCCCCGACATTTGACGTCTCTCAACCGTCGCTTATGAGGGCTCAACAGGCGTTGGAAAATCTCTCGTGGTTTTTTTGACGTTGGACTATCGTCGGTATTCCGACTCCCCTAATGTCTGACGACTGACGACCTTTAAAAATTTAATTTCAAGGGACAACCGGAAAACTACCGACGACGTCTGTCGGTCTACCGATGAATATTTCGACGCTATCCTACTGATGCGACCGAAGAGCATGTTGTAGTTCCGATGCTTTGCTGGGAGTGTTTCCCATTGGAAGTTCGACCTGTAGTAGTTGGAAGACTGACATACCTAAATATTTAAAAAAAAAAAAATGTTGAAAAGAGGCGAAGCATTATTTTTCTCAAGTTCATAAAAGGCACAAAAGGTTTCTTCAACGTTGACCAGCCCATTCCGGTTGCCAAATTCTACAAGATCCCAGAGAAAATCATTGGTTGGCTCAAGCTTCAACAAAGGCAGAGATGGATTGGTTGTTGCAATTGGAAATGGGGCAAAGAAATGGCATGGAATTTATCAAAAGATGATTCTATCAAGTAATAGGAAAAATAAATGGCATGGAATTTATCAACATTAGTCCCTCATGGCCGCATAAATGTATTGTCCATGTTCATACCAAACCAAAATTTATTCACTTGTAGCACCTATGGGATTCAAAAAATGGGTTTAGTAACTCTAATCATCTAGTCATACCATTTGTTGAAAGTGGCCTCATTGAATGCGAAATTCTTAGTGTCCTTCCAATTCTTCCAAGCATCAAATTGCAATGAAAGAATTTGTTGATTGGGTATGGGATGAAGTTATCTTCCCTACAGGGGATTAGATTTCCACATCCCAAAATCAACCAATGGATAGCCAAATATGAATTAGGTGGATTATGTGTGGGGATTAGCACATGCCTGAAAAACTTCATCTATTAATAACTTAAAACATTTCAATTTAGTTCCCTGCACACATAATTTAGTGACAAATTGGGCATCCAGGTTGAATTATTCCTTGGTGTATTTACACATGATATGGATTGCAATCAACTAGCAAGAAAAATGGCCCTCAGGGCTAATAATCAATGAGATGATGGCACCACAACCTCCCCTATATGTACCATACTTGTTATATAGGCTAGGTTTATCCTTATTGTGACCATGCTTCCTCATAACTTGAAATGCATGGGAGACATATTCCCCCTCCATAGAAAACCTTGTTAAAAGGTGTACATCCTGCACATGTATAGGGTATTCCCATTCAATCCATATGTAATGCCAAAGACCAACAAGTCATGCAACACCACAAAATTATATTCACAGAGAGGTTCAAACATAGGCTTCCAAACTATGGCAATGTCACTAGACTCAAATGGAATGTAACCAAGATAGGCTTCATGTCTAGGAACATGTAATCATCAATGAAGTTTTTGTTGACCAGTCTCATTTTCTCAACCTTCCAATGCAAATCCTATAAAAATTCAACTCTCAAATCATAGAAATCTATTGGAACTACTTGTTTTTTTCACAGTGTATCTTTCATAGCCAAAACCCTTTTTGTCAATGCCTTACAAATCTAATAAAAATAAAACTAGATTTTATCACTCTAAACTCTACAAACTCTTGTCAATGCCTTACCCTTCTTGTCAATTCCTTACCATTCATCTTTTGCCAACAACAATCTGTTATACCAAGAAACATTCTTCAAAAATATCCTCTTCTAATTTCTCAGGAAAAAAATCAGTTGGTTTTGGTTGGAGAATTCCCTTGTCTTGTATAGGTCTTAGCCATGGACACTCTGATTTTACACCTGAGAAATTAGAAGAGGAGATTTTTGGCAGAATTCACTTGTCTCGTATAGGTCTCAGCCATGGACTCTCAGGCTTAAACTTCTTCAAAACCTGCATACAACAATGAGCAAATTACTTCAATTGTCACTAAACAACTTCAATAGCTAAATATTGTCTAACCTTCAATACCTAATTAAACAACTTATAAGTATTTAGACAAATACATGTCGATCCTTATGGGTATGGGGAACAATATCACATCCCAGAAATTGTACAAAAAATTGCAATGGAGGCCAATTCAGATTTTGTCGGAATTACATATTTAGCCCCAGGAGAATCAAAATAATGTTTAGTATAAAATAGAAATAGACACACTGCAACTTGATAACCTTTTGATCCCAAATCCACTTTTTTGTGAGTTGATATTAAAACTCTTGGACAGGACTGCCAATGACAAACATAAGAGGATTTAAAAGATAAATAAAAAATAAGGGCCATAACCATACTCTAGCTACAAACACAAAAATTGCGATAGCTACCAACTCTGAAGTATATATTTACCCCGAGGCGAATCAAAACAATATTGAGAATAAACCATTGTAGCAATCATTGATTTTTATCAACACAAAATTAAATCACAAAATCGTTTACAAAAGCCAAAAGCCACTTATAGCTCAACTTCAATGTAGAAAATAGAAATCGATGTGCTGCAACTTGATAGCCTTTGAGCACATTGGACAGGGCCACTATTAAAAAAAAAAATAGGGTTTTAAAAGAAGAAAGGAGAAATAAGAAAAATTCTATAACTAGACCATATAATAGAATAAGCTTTGCAGTGTCAACATATGTCCAACATATACAATTGAAAACCAGCTAATCACTAAATATTTTCTAACCTTAAATAGCTAATTAAGAAATTATATAACTATGTGATTTATGAAACATTGTTTTGGAGATTATAAAAGAAAAATACAGCCTTCAAAATAATGACGTATCATATATATAATTAAAACTTCTAGACCAAACCCCTTATTTGTGCTAGTTTCACCTCCGAGTTACAATGCCATGAGTTGCTTCATGCTCAATAGTTTTTCCATCAGGACAAACCTGGACAAGACAACAAAATCCAATATTATTCAATGGACATATTTAACCTCTAGGATATTCCTACTCAAGATAATAGATCGCTACATTGGACAATCTAGAATATTAAATAAAATATGTATTTTAAAAAAAATATTCAAGTGCAATTATTTACTATACGTTAAGATGCACTAAATTGAGAATGTCAGAACATACCTTGACAATGCTTACAAGCACCTTATCAGCGTTTTTTTGGAGTATACCCTCATCATCCTAGATTCAAACATCGACTTACTCACTGAGAACAAACTACAAACGTGATAGTTATAGAACTAGAAATAACTCTTGAATGGGATCCTCTTGTTTTCAAGAATAATTTATTGGATCCGTCTAATCTTGAAGGAAACCTCCCTCGATTTGACGGAGCAACAACGAAGTCAACATTGGTTTTTTTGTTTCTCCGGTGGATCAAGAGAGGTTTGGTCCAATATTATCCAATTTCTAATTTATTTTCTACTAAATAGGGCCAACCACGTGAAGGTGGAAGCTCTTATGGCCCCTCCCCCCCTCACATCACTCTCAATTCCCCAATACCCAATCTAACTGATATATTTAGGGTAAAAACTGATGTAGACAGAAATTTAATATTTTTTCTCACAATATGCTTACTACAGATTGGATCTAAACATAAGGGTAAAAAACAGATAATAGAAATATAACAAAAAATTCCAGATCACATCAAGAAGATAACCATTGATAACAATTGAATATCAATTCATAATCTGATCATACTATGAAGATAGGTACTGCTGTAAAATACTTCAATGATCTTCAATATGAAACTAAATAGTGAACATAATAAATAATAGTAGTAAAAGAGATAGGGTTAGAAACTTACCTGAGTGTGGAAACCCCCATAGATGTACTAAGTAAAGGGAGAAGTGTCAAGCACTTACCTGAGGGCAGACCTTACCAAGTGAGAGAGATATGACCAACAAGAAAAAAAAATCACATCAGACCCCAAAAACAAGATGACCTCAATCAATCAAAGAACCCTCAGAGACCAACGTTGCCTTGTAACCATCCACTTTGGGTCATGTTTCTCTTAACACATTAGGAAAACTATGGAGGGTCACGACAGCCTTCCTTGAGGCACACCACACAACATAGAGGTACAACAGAGGTCACAAGAGGCAGAGGCAAGTTGACAGTGCCAAGGTTAGGTTGTGGCAAGGTTAAGGCAACCACGACAAGGCTACCAAGGGGCAGCTATAGGATGAAAACACCAAGGATATGTTGCGGAAGGGTCAAGGTTGTCGAGGGGAAGCTACAAGCTGACAACACCAAGGATAGGTTGCGGCAAGGTCAAGGCATCCATGGCAAGGCTGTCGAGGGTAAACTATAGGCTAAAAACCTAAGGTTAGGCTGCGACAGGGTCAAGGAAACCACGAAAAGGCTATCGAGGGGTAGCTATAGGCTGATAATGCCAAGGATAGGTTGCGGCAGGGTCAAGGCTACTGGTAGCTACAGGCTGACAACGCCAAGGATAGGCTACGACAGGGTCAAAGAAGCCACATAAAGGCTGTCGAGGGGAAACTATAGGCTGTCAGTGCCAAGGATAGGCTGCGACAGGGTCAAGACAGCCACAACAAGGCTGTCAAGGGGCAGCTACAGGCTGACAACACCAAGGATAGGCTGCAACAGGGTCAAGGTTGCTGAGGGGCAGCTATAGGCTGACAACGCCAAGGATAGGCTGCGACAGAGTCAAGGAAGCCATGACAAGGCTATCGAGGGGAAACTACAGGCTGACAGTTCCAAGGATAGGCTACGATAGGGTCAAGGCAGCCACAACAAGGCTGTCGAGGGGCAGCTACAGGCTAACACCGCCAAGGATAGGCTGCGACAAGGTCAAGGTAGCCATAGTAAGATTGTCGAGGGGAAGATATAGGCTGACAACACCAAGGATAGGTTGCGACCAACACATAAGAGGGGGAACCTAGCCACAATAAGGGTGACCAAAATATACAAGTCAACAAGAGGGGCTTAACCAATCATAAGATAACAACATAAAGGGTCATCTCTTTGTCAAAAGGTCGAATCATAATGTGGGGGTGTCATCCTCGTAAAAAGGGGGTTTCCACACTTTGATGTGGGATTTATACCTTCTAGTCTAATCCAAGGGTCAAATGGTCAAAGGAAAAGCAAAATAACACTATCTACTAGATAATGTGCATTAAAATATTCAAAAAATGTCACAGAAAAGTAAATTTATCAAGAACTCATTGAAAGGAAAAGAAAAAAAAAAGGTATGCAAGACCTTAATATTGATAGGCATATGTGAATTTTTTATTATTATAAATGATCGGTATTATAATATTATACATTAGTACTAGTTTTTTTTTTCTTTCTTTGCACGACTTGCTGCTAATTTCCTAAGTATTTCATTGATATATGTGTCATCTTCTTTTATTGCGTGCTCTTCTATTGTTGATTTTCCTTGCATTCTCGCATGCATTGCATTCCTTGTCATGTACTCACGATGTTGAGGCACTAGATGTGGGTCATCGCCTACAAGGACAAAAAATATTAAATTTATAGGGCAAGTTATTGAATACGATTGATTTAGTTCATTAATAAGAAAAAATGCGACTGGAATGTAATAATTTACCTTCCCTATGCTCCTCTTCTGTTAGAGGATCTCGATGTATGTCGTGTAGCTCTACCACTGAAACCACAAAATTTATAAGTAGACAATCATAATTGAATTAGTAAAAAGAAAAAATAGAATCACAAAATTCGTAAGTACGAAATTATTAAGTTATATATGATTAATATATAGCGATATTACCATTGTGGCTCTCATGTGCAACAACATCATGGGGCTGCACTGACCCAATTATGTTAGGATCAGGTTGCACCTCACTGTCAGGAGGTTGCACCTCACTTTCATGGGGCTGCACTTAAGCACCATCTTGTGGTTGCTCTCTACTATCAACAAATTGTTCTGCAGTACTATTGATGGGCTCGGTAATATTGCTGCTCCCCTGCTATAAATAACAGAGAAACATATAAAATTATTGGACGATATCAAACAAGAGTGTATTTTAAAGGTAATGAAACCGTGTTATTGTGGTTAGATTTTTATAATATACCATCTCATGCACACTGCATCTTGGCGACTGTCCCAAGCTTTTCTGGTGATCAATAATAGCTTGGTATCCATACTTGTAACCAAGTCGAAGGTCTTACGTAGTGGCTTTGGTACCAAAATCGCTCCCTACATTGCATAAGAGTATTTATTTTTGTTTTTGGTTGCCCCATGAATTACCAGAAACCTGAAAGGTGATATAACTAATAATATTGTTAAGATGTTTGATTACTTACAATTCGTGCTTGTAACTTCAAATAGCCAACTTGGCCTAGTCTGTGTTGGCCATGTTTCTCAACCCTTGCCTTGGTGGCTTTCGAAGTGTCAGGGAGCCTATGAAAAATTTCAAGTATGTTATATACCACAATTGTATTTAAAAATAAAGAAAGATAAAAGTATTGAATTCAAATTGTAATTTACCTTCCTGGACCAGGTGGATTTCTTCCTTCTCTTCTCAATCTCTTCTCCTTTGCGTCCTCAATGAACGCCTTCCATTCCCTCTCAGGAATAATGGGTGGATGCTCATACCTAGGGTTATTTTTCAATTTAACCCTATACATGTCACGTATATATTTTAAATATAGGCCCACTTCTTTGGAGACCTCGCTTTTGTCGAAGATATCTACCCCAAACATACGTTCAAAGTAGTCCAAGATTTCTTTTTTGAGGTGAATACTCTGAGAATTCCACCTTGTTAGTAACATGGGACCAAAAATTTCCAACGACTAGTCATGCAAGTGTTTATAAAACAAGTTGTTTCCTATATGCAAAAATAAACGATCATTAATTAGAAAATAATAATATATAAGTTGATATATGCTTCAGATATACAACAACAAATGGTTAAAACAATTAAAAACACCTGGAATTTTTAATGTCTCTATTGGAACTCCTTTCTCATTCACAAAAAAAGTGCATGAAATTGTTCCCGTGCTGGCAACGTGTGATGATCCAAGAAATGAACTGACAATGCCATCACTGCCACTGCCACCAGCTCCTGCATGTGGCTCTGCCACCTCTGACTAAAGGGGTATGTCATGCTCACGGTCCCCAGCTATAGGTGTGGACCCAGTCTGAGTATGTCTGGGATCAATAGTAGGTGGAGTGATGAATAGCCTAGCCGGTATATGTTGGCTTGTGTTGGTTGGATGTTGTGGTGTACTCTCTGCAACATGACTACTACCAACATCTACTACAGGAGCCGACTGAATCAGAGCCAAAAAATCCTATCTAAGAAAGTTTTTTTTTTTTAATTAGAAAATGTAAAAGTTATAAACATGAAACAATCATAATTGAACTTACGACCAAAAAACAATCACTTTAAGATATGGTTATTACCTTATATTTTTGAAGGTCTTCCTTCAACTGCTCTATCCTTTCTTTAGTTTCTTGATTTTGATCTTTACTTACAATCAAGCGAAGGATTTCTCTGTTCGTTTTTCTAATTATTTTTTTGATTGTTACCATTATGTTGGGGTCATCCAGCAAGTCGTAGTCGACCCAATCATCACAACCATGGCCCGTGGACTACATATTTCAAGAAAGAAAAGTTATTTTCAATTATATAAACAAATAACAAATTTCACATTAAATGTAATTCATAAATGTTAATCATATGCTTGTTCTAGGGGGGCTGGAGATTTTCCATGATCATCCTGCCAAGAATTAGGTATTAGAATCCATAACAAATGAAATGACTCATGCAAACTCATAGAGTATGATGTGCATTATAGTGAACTGCATTGCCTGTAATTTACCTATTTTGAGGGGTTGGCTGATGCTTTTCCATGATCAACCTACCAAGAATTAGGCATTAGAAATATATAACAAATGAAATGACTCATGAAAACACTAAGAATATGATGTGCATAAGATTTAGGTGTTAGAAATCCATAATAAATAAACATCATGAACAATGATAAATTTACAAACAATGGGAATACAAATTTACAAACTGCACCACATCACATCATGATAAGTAAAAATAATAGATTTCAAATTACCACCCCCATAATAGAAATGTCCGTATGTATTCGATTCAAGTTGTAATCAATTAACAACTCATCCCCTCCAGTTATTGATTTTATTGAGCATAAGAATACACAGTATCGTTCCCGCCCCTCAAATATGCAATTGGGTTGCTTATTTGTTGTCCCGAGTCGTGTACTATTTATAAACCCCACAATATTTCCCGATGCCTTTGGCCTTCCATCAATATACATAGACCCTCCTTTGTTTCTATCGTTGTCTCTTAGCTGTATATAATTTGCAGCCACTTTGTATATCCACATACCTCGCGTATATTGGACTAGCTTCATCCAATCTCTATAATTGTAACAAGGCCTGACATACTCCATCAATTCAGTTATTCAGCCGTAAAAAACCTTTATGCCATCCATGGAAAATAGACCCAAGCCATGTAACGATGATGGAGCAATGCGATATATCCTCTTGTCCAGACAAAAATCAGTGTTTACTTGAGGAAGGTCCTTGGGTACCCATCGTTTCACTAAATGTTTGTACCTCAAGGTCACCTTGATGTCGTCTATGTTCTTAGCATCATAAGAGCAAGACCCCTTCAGCAAGAAAAAATTCCATGCATCTATGGAATTTTATTCTGATCTTCTCACCTCTAGTTGCTCTCTGTCTACCTGAACTTTCCTCGCTCGATAAAGACAGATCTGACAAATACCTGTTTGGTTGTACATGTATTCCATTGAATGAGCGAGTAGTTAAGAAGAATGCCCCTTTCAATTCTAGTAATGATAATTGTGTAGGATACAAGGATGACAAAAGGAAAAAAACAAATATGCATTCTTCTTAAATGGCAGATTGATCAACTCGTATTTGTGATGTAAAGAGACCAAGTGACATATCAAGTTCGTTCAACAAAAAGCAAAGACTCTGCACAAAAGCAGGCCACAATTAATAATAAGCCTCGAGTATGGTCTTGTTACTCCTCACTGAGCTTGTTTGGATTGTATGGGTTGTTGGAGTCGGGAGTTTGAGGCACATTTGGTCTATATCTTGTTTGTATATGTGTTTAAGGTAGGAACCCATATCGATATTGCATTTGAATTGGAGAATTCTTGGTTTCTTGTGCTTTGGCTTGGGTTACTATTGTGGTAAAATTGGGATTGTGTATCTCTTCCATACTTTGTGTTTCTTGTTGTGAAATTATTGAAAACTATCCTCGACCCTTTTCTAGGTTTTCCTCTTCCTTATTATAGACACACCTTTGTTGTGATTTTGAGCTTCTTATATGGGAAATTCTAAATCCCCATCTTGGCCATTACTTATGTTTACACCTAGCTCAGGTCCTAGCTTACGATGGTTTCCTCTAGGAATTACTTGAAGTTTACGAATTGACCCATGGGTTGCTTAACTATGGCTTGGTTTAAAGTTTCATTCTACCTATTGAATTCTCATCTCTTGTAAATGTTTGGTTCTACCTACATGTGTTAATTACCCTA
>ML787535.1:245057-267244 GCA_009831015.1 Picea engelmannii | reverse complement strand
GATATCTACTGGTTTGACATTGCGGGCATTCTGTTTTCGACGCATGTTGTCCATAGTATATAATATGATCATTGGGACATGCATCTATAACTTGATACTCCATTCCAATTTCTTTCATAATGGCATTTAAATCTCGGTATGTGTGAGGTAAAATATTTGACGATGGTAACAGAAATTAACCTAACAATCTACGACATAAAAAATAAGTAATTAGTGTAAAGAATGTTATAATTTGTAAATATTTAATTCTTATTTCAAACATTAATTAAAACTAAAAACAAGCAAAAAAAATCAACCTTTATGTATACGTGATGATGAACCATATTACATACCTTAGGATCTGTGTCATACAACTGCTTGACAAACCATTCAAAACCTTTAAGTTCACCAACAATAATGTAGCAGAAAGAATATTTTCTTTTGAACCTTCATAAAGTGGGTTTTCTGCCTTCTCTAGCAGAGGTACGTCAATATCACCAATGGCCTCATCATCATCCTCGTCCAGTCGAGCGAACAAGTCTTGGATCAATTCATTTATCCCATCGTCTTCAACTATATTGCTATTATTGTCATCTTCTTCCATAGGATCATTAACTTGATCTTCAATATTTGACACTCCAAATTCCTCGGCACCTTGTAGTACAACATCATTTCTGCTAGTACTTGGCGCATTCGGATGCTTAGGGGGCCAACCCGACTTTATAATTACAAACAATCATGCAAAATTAGTGTACTGCATAAGAAATATTTAAAAAATATAAAATTTTATAAATACAATTAATATAAAGATATAATAATGAATATATAGTTTACCAAGGGAAAATATTCATTCGGTCCACCTTCAACGTGCCCATGAGTTCTGCAATGTCTTACAGTTGTTTGTATTAAAATTCTTCTGACTTTTGTGCTCCCGCATTTAGCGCAAGGGAAATAACATCTCTCATCACCTTGTCCATAATATCTCCACATTCTTCACCACAACCAAAATATTGAGACGATTATGTTATAAAGCTTAGTGATGACGTGCTAGATCTATTCGATTCTTGAAATGCAATAGACCAAACCATACAATATATTTTACCACATAAGCTTCAAAGCTTCACCATAACCAAGTAACATAATCGAACGACATAATAGAACTAGGGCAAGAGATCAAGTCACATACAAGCATGGAAAAATTAGCATGTTCACAGACGAAATAAAATCTACATAGACGTATAAGGTTATAAAATATTAAAGGAGACAAAAGAAAAAATATATATAACTAACCTTCAAATTCTAAAATCCTCTTGCACGCCTTGAACAATGATCACAAAACTAAGCTTTGTAGATCAAAGATCAGTTTGATCTCTTAATCAAAAACAAACTTTCAGATAAAAACGAAAATTAGCAGAGCTATAACACATAAAATATGTCACAACTATAACAAATCAGTCGAAATCCAGTTCGAATTAACTAATTTATAGATTCGTCGTCGTCGGAATTCTGACGACTATAACCCTAAATTAAGGTTGACCATTTCGAAGTCAATGACCGTTATGTTGACCTACAAACGGCTATATTAAAGTGTCAAAATTGGGCGTCATACTTCTGACGACCTTAGAACACGTCGAAAATCCAACGTTATCGGAACTAATTTAAAAACAAACAGTAAAATTTTGTTTTTATTTTTATTTTTTTCGACAAAAAAATTGATTTTGTCACAATCGTCATAATAGTTCGTCAATTTTTTAGCCTATATGTAATAGTGTATTCTTTTTACTCTGTTTTCTCATAGAAGCTCTGTCTTTTCCTATAGGAGTCTTTTTTTTACTGTTAGACCTCCCTTCTTATACTTATTCCTCTCAGTATTAGTTACAAGAATTTTCTTGCTTGTTGATGGCTCCTCTTTTGGGTTTTCATATTCTTCATCAATAATGATAACCTTATCTTTAATGGCACGATTATAAATTGCTTTGGATTTCAACCTAAATTTATTCTGAAGCCTAGTGCTCTTATTTCTTATCAAAAAATTATATCTAGAAGCATTGTATTTAGAGGAGATTGATATAGGAGGAATGATCTTTAGGCTATACAGGATCTACAAATTCTTCTGTTTTTTCAGGTTCTTGATCTTCCTTCAATAACCTAGGTTTTTCCAACCTTTTGGTCCTTTTAGAATAAATCTTTTGGGCATGTGGAAACATATGCTTACCTCCACCTAGGATATGAGAAGACCCTTCATCTTCTTGCAGGCTATTTGGAGTAGCTTCCACTGGCTTGTTTGAAATCTTTAAACATGCTTCTCTTTTACCCTTCCTTGGAACGACTGGTTGAATTACACTAGGTGAAGCTTCTTGATTAGGATCAACAACTTTATCATGCAACTGTGTGGAGGGAGGATGGCCTCCATCCATTAATCAAAAATCCAATCCCTAGGAATACCCTTGGCCCAATTGGGATCTCTATGTTCAGGTTTCAATAACTGATTTACATCACCTCCTGTAATTAAATTGTTTTTGAACCATTTTTTTCCATTGACAGAGAGGTTACAAGCTGCAAAAAAGTGATAACCATCTAGTTTGGTGCAATACAAATAACAACCAACCCAATCAAATATGTTTCTGCTGTCTTCATATGCTTCCATAATCTCGATCCCTTCAGGTTCTTTTCTATTCACGTGTCCACCTTTACCCATATTAACTATCACGACCAGAAGGTTGGACTCTTCACAGCAGAAAAGAGATATGCCTATTGTGTTGAGAAAGATAGGGGATTTGTTGGCTCTATGAATGAAAATTCAAATTTGACCAGTTGCAGTGTGAAACTAGAGTAACGAATAATGTGCCAAATTTAAAAGAATTGTTTTTTGAAAAAAACCCATCCGCTTGACATCCTAGACAAGAGACACGTACAAGTAAAAAGACCCCCACCTTTGAATGTTGTGATTGGCAATTGGGTACTTGATAACTACTTTGAATCTTTCATTCAACCAGGTAGGACGATCCACATTCTCAAATTCACTCCAACCATATGCGTGATGATGAAACAGGGACAGGTGGAAGTTCCTGTAGCACCCTGCATAAACTTGTCCTTTGGAATATTTGGAATGAAAACGACTTGAAAGTCGTTATCTAACTTAGTAATGATGAGAAAAAATCTATGACATGATGTATGACCTTTTATGAAAGGATTTAAAACTTTAAATGATGTCATATGACATTCTTACAAGTATGTGCATAATTAAGCCTATCCCCTTTTATAATACTAAGTATCCCTCATTTCTCTCAGCATAATTCTAATTTGGCCCCCTTAATAAGATTTTGAAGCCTTAATCAAACTAATGATTAGGATTTATAGCTTATACAAAACAAATTGAGATGGAGAAAATAAGATATGAGAGATGAGACTTAGCAGAACATAATAGGTGATAACACCATGCACAATAAATTTTTCTCTCTTATGTCCCTTAGATCTGAATGGAGTTGAATCACGTTGAAGAAATAACAAATCCATCCATTCTTACTAAATAATTTGTGCACCATTGGATAGCTTAGAACTATTTTATGAATCAATCGACATTCTCACCAAGTGTTGGGTGCTAGGTGTTCCAAATGATAGTTGACATTTTTCATGGATTAAAATATTTCATTGGGTTAAGGATCACACCATTTTTAGATAGAATCTTGAAATCCTATGAAACAAATATGCATGGAAAGCTAATATAATCCCAATCAAGTAGAATCTCATTTTAAATGGGACCTATAATTTTATCTAGAAAAATGTTGTTGCACATAATTTTTGGTACTAGTCAAGTTAACGTTTGGACTCCTATAAAAGGATTTTTATAGCTTTCTAGAGACTAAAATGCAACTATTTTAAATTATTCCAAGGACAGAAAGGATCAAAACACGTATTCAAGGTCCCCTTAGCTAGCAAGACAATCGAAACGTCACATGTTATAAAAGAGGCAAAGTTGGACCTGAAGTTAAGCACACAACTATTTATTGGAAATCTCGTTCACTCCTTTACACATAGAAAAAAATGTTCACAAATAGGAGGTTGGATGGGAAAGTTCTAGGTTTGTAAAGTTCATTAACTGAAGGTATCATCCATGCTTCTTCTCAACACCTTAAGTTTTGGTTTGACTCTTCTCTTCATGGCAAGTGAATTTGATGTTTCGCTTGTCATGGAAAGGTTTCAATACTCTAGGGTTTTCATACTAACCAAATTAGTTATGATTGCATGATATGTCTATTAATATTTTGAAAGTTTCCTTGTGTGAGATGATTCTCTTGTAAGTACTTAATTTTTAAACTTTTTGAAGCATTCTTGAGATCAAACCTTTTGAAATGATTATTTATAGCCTTGAAGTCCTATGCCTTTTTTCCAACTATAACAAAGTCTTTTTTTTCACCTTTGCAAGTATCAACACTTTGCATCTTTCCAAATTTCATGAAGTATTTGCAAGTTCCTCAAAGAATCATTTTTTAAAACTTGTGAACATTGCATAGCTTTCCCAAAGTTCAATCTTTAAGAATTTTTTGGAATCTATTACAAGAAGTTTTGGGAATTTGCAAAAATAAATTTGTGAAACTTGCGATAAGAACTTTTGGTGTGATGTGACAAGAAATTTTTAGAAGTTGCAAAAAGAACTTTGAGAAACTCGTGACATGTGACAAGAACTTTTAAAATCTTGTGACATATGATATGAAAATTTGAAATTCTTGAGACATGTGACATACATATTTTCCAAGCATGCAAAGATTCAAATTGGTGTGACATGTGAGAAGAACTTTTTGGAAGGTGTGATAAGAAGCTTTTGGAACGTGCAGCAAGACATTTTGGGAAGGTGTGATAAAAAAAAATTGGATGTTGTTAAAAGAACTTGGAAAATATTGCAACATGTGAAATTTTTTTTTGGGAGAGTGCAATAAGAAGTTTTCAGAATGCGTGACAAGAACTTTTGGGTAGGTGTGACAAGAAATTTGAAAATCTTGTGACATGTGACATGCATCTTTGAAAATCTTGTGACATGTAACATGCGTCTTTGAAAATCTTGCAACATGTGATGTGCAACTTTAAAAGTCTTGAGACTTGCAACAAGCATATTTTCCAACCACACAAACTTTGAACTTGTTGCAACATACACCATGTAAACTTTGAACTTGATGCGACATGTGACATGCATTTTTTTGTGACTTGCAAAACGCATATTTTAGTATTTTCACCATAAATTTTGATCCCCAAACTCTATTTTGTACTCTCTTTATAATATTGGAAATCTCTTGCTAAGATATACAACTTAACTGTTATAAGTTTTAGGATCTCCTTTACCATTTGCTTCATATTTGAAAAATGAAAATATGGGCACATTGTCAATGGTCTAGAAACCAAATAACACATCATTTCAACTAATGTGTTTGCAAAACCATTATCAAAGTGACAAATATCATAACTTGTGAAAGGATATTAAACTCATGGATGTAAACTCAAACACCTTATTAAGTTTCCAATTGACTTATTTACGTTAAATGCATTTTTCTAAAATATGATTTGAAGTTTTTTATATTTGCAATTCATATATCTTGTGGTGATGACATGAGGTACTAGAGTTGAAAAAAAGATTATACATTTTAATCAAAAGACATTATATATGAAAGAGTGAATAATATAGACATGAATGCTAAACATCAAGGTGAGGAGGACCCACCAATATACAATAGTGGCTTCAAAATTTTGATCTACAAGGTCATACTCATCAAGCAATGACAATAAAAAAGAACATTTAAATGAGTGTAGATGTAACAAGAATAAAAGGATGAAGTACCTATGCATGAACAATGATAAGATATGGAGCTAAAATAATAAGTGAAGAAAACCTATAGTACAAATATTGACCATGGGAGCACACAAAAGTTATACATGACTATCAACAAACCTAAGGAAAACGAGTTGTACTCATCATTAGAACTAATAGAGAACTATCTGGTTATATGACTACTAGTTGGTTATATCATCAAGAAAAAAAAAGATCTGAGACAGACAATGCCCTGGTGAACTAGAAATCACAACTAATGTGTTGACAAACTCATATCGATGTGAGACATCGATCACTTAGGGTAGAATTCCCAAGTGATCTATTAATTCTAGTCTAGCTTAACTCCCAAATGATCTATTAATAATGGTTGAACCTGCTCCTTGTTAACATCTGTTAAATATAATGTAACCTCAATAGTCTGACTTTACACTGCTAGCTATCCTAGCTAGCTGTACTTTCATTTCTTGATTTGCTTGAGCCTATTTAGATCAGCTCTTTTCCCTTTTCTCAATGTACTCTTTTCTCATATACTCAATATATTGAATATGATTTATGCTCTCCTCTTTCTCTGTATTCTCTGCTTCTCATTTTATCATGGTATCAAAGCTTCAGATATAAGCCTCTTCACACAGTTTGGAGAGAAACCCGACTGTAGGGAGCGTAGAGCTTACACTGTGAACGAGAGCACGGGACGCAGATTCTTCAAAAAGCCCGGAGAGAAATCCGTAGTCCGACATCCGCTCAAACAATCGTTGCAGAAAGAAAACGCAAGTAAGCAGAGTGCAATACGCTCAAAAGTTTGAGGAAACAGAGTTGTAGAAGGCAAAGAATCATGAAATTCGTAAAATATTGAGGAAACAGAGCTGCAGAAGGCAAATAATCGTGAAATTTGTAAAAGCTTGAGGAAACAGAGCTACAAAAGAGAAAAACTTCGTAAGTTCTTTAAAGAATTCATGAAATTCCATCTTACAGAGAGAATTCTGCAAAGAGCACCAAGGACAATCCAAAGTAGAAAAGGACAAATAGAACAGTTGTAAGATCGGCCCTGGAAACAGATCTGAGCCACCGATTGAGTTTAGAAAGGATGAGGAGAATGCAGAAAAGGCAAAAGATTTTCAGCCGTCAGATCTAGTGCATATAGCCGACAACAGTTGGATCAAGCGAAGTTGCATGGAGGATAATGACGGGACCATTCAACTCTCAAAGCACAGGAGATTAAATCTGGACCGTCATATTTAGCGCAGAGGACCAATAGCCGTCGGATCTGGGAGAAAGTGCACGAGGCCTAGTCCTCTAGAGCACATAGGAGAAAAGCCGACTTGCGAAGTCGCGAAATCCCGAAATCGTTGGGACCGTCCATCAAGGAGGACACGTGGTGAGATCTGAGCCATTAGATCGAGAAAGATCATGAGCCGTCGATCTGACGCGATTGGGAAATCGAGAATCAGAAGGACAGAGGTGCACCATCCTCCGAGGTCGCGAAGCGTGAAACCTTGACTCGATCACAACCGTCGATCAAAGAGAGGCCTAGACCATCGATCTAGTACCATCGACATTTCAGGGATTGGGAGACCAGAGGTGCAAGTCGTTTGACTTCGCGAAACATGAAATCTCGATGAAATCTAGACCGTTAAATCCAGAGGAGCGTGAACTGTTGATTTGGGAGGCTCCAAAATTTTGGAATTTCGGAGTTCGGGGTTTGGATAACATCGTGACGAGAGTTCAAGGGTCGCGAAATCCTGAAAGGATCTAGACCATCATATCATAGGAGGATCTGGACCATCGATCTGCAATAGAGGATAGATCGGAGTTTTGGATTTCGGGATTCCAAGGAGGAAAGGTTGGAGTTGCATCGCAACTTCGCTAACCGCAAAATCCCAAAAATTGGACCATGGTCATAGCACCATGGTCATGTGGAGGAAGGATACGAGAGGAGTTGAGGGCTCGTTAAGCCCCTTTCAGAGTTCGAGATTTGGAGAGTCAGGAGTGACTCACACACCTATACTCTCGAGGTTGTGAAACACGACACACTCTTTATGAGCTAAGCCAGTGGTCACAGGTAGTGGTCATGTGAAGAAGGAGCTCACGCTCAGTGCTTATTCGCGTGGGGCTAAGTTCACATTTAGACTAATTCCGCCATTATAGTTGCTACAGTTGAAAAATAACAGAGATCAGAGCCCTGAATCAGTAGACCTTTCGCTCGGATAGTCAGATCCAGTCAGATCGAAGTCAAAGAAGTAGTCTACACCGCGTATTTCGGTCTAAAGTCACTTCAAGAAATTCGAAGACCCGATTTTCATGCAGGAAACAGGTAAACACAAAATTTTCTAATTTTTTTTTTTGTTGTGTTAATTTTTTTTTTAAAGATGGCCACGTCTAGCAATTTAGGACCAACTCAAGGACCGATTCTTCTTGGAAAGAATTATGAGTTTTGATCTCTTCGAATGAGATCCTTCTTACAAGCACAAGAGTGATGGGATCCAGTGGATCTTGGATATGTGGAACCAGATCCAACAGACCTTGTTGCCATTACCAACCAACAGAGAACTGCTCAGGTGACACAGAGGGACATAGAGAATAAATCCAAATTATGGATTCAAAATTCAGTGGATGATTCAATTTTCTCAAAAAATCACAGGTGTTGTTACTTCAAAACAGGCCTGGGACATCCTTAAATCATCCTACCAAGGAATTGACAGGGTCAAAATAGTTAAACTGCAGACCTTGCGGATGCAATTCGAGACTTTAATAATGACAAAGTCTGGAAATGTTGATCAGTTTATGACCAGAGTCATCGAAATTGTGAACCAGATCAGATTGACTGGTGAAGCCATCCTTAATCAACGCATTGTTGAGAAATTCCTAAGAAGTTTACCAAAGAAATTCAAAATGGTCGTTACAACAATCCTTGAATCTAAGAATCTATAATGTTTTTCAACAGATGAACTAATTGGTTCCCTGTTGACACATGAGACCAGACTGCATCTCACAGGTGATTCAATCACCAATACCTTCAAAACTCAATTCTCTTTCAGCAGAGGGAGAGGCAGAGGAAGAGGCAAGGGTCACCAAGGAAGAGGGAGCATTACAAGTAACCAACACTCAAGTGGAGGTCACAAACAACAGAACCAGAATCAAAATTTCCAATGTCACAGACAACAAAACCAAAATAAGAGTTTCCAGCCTCAAAGAGGCAGAGGGAGAAGATTAAATGACAAATCAAGCATACAATGCTATTACTGCAAAAGGTTTGTACACTATGAATCTGAACGTCGGAAGAAGCACACAGATCAGCTTTTAGGCAGAGCACATATCTCACATCATGAAGGAGAAACCTCCGAAGGTATGTTTCTCTCATGCCACAAGACTAAAGAACATCATAAAGATCTCTGGTTGCTGGATAGTGGATGCAACAATCACATGACAGGTAAGAAATATTTACTCTCATGCATTGATTCTTCAATTTCCTCTGATATTACACTTGGAAATGATTCCTTAGTCAAAGTTCAAGAAAAAGGAACTGTACCTATTCTTACTAAACAACATGTAAAAAAAGACATAAACAATGTCTATCATGTTCCAGATCTGAAACATAATCTGTTAAGTGTAGGACAGCTCATTGAACATGGCTATAAGGTACTTTTTGAGGGAGCCTCATGCAGGATATATGATAAAACCCCTAGAAAAAAATTGATTTCTAAAATCCACATGACTCATAATAGGATGTTTCCCCTGACCCTCAGAACTGCAAATCTGATCCAAACATATGCACAAAGTGCATCCACCCCCAATGAAGCTATGGTTTGGCATACAATATTTGTACATCTACCTTTTCAGAGTCTAAGTCTTCTACAAAAGCACTCCATGGTCAAAATTCTCCCTATATTCAAAGAGCAAAATCCCCCATGTGAGTCTTGCATACTTGGAAAACATAAGAGAACTAGTTTTCCACAGTCCTCCACTCAAGCCAAACAACATCTCGAACTTGTTCACACTGACCTATGTGGACCAATGCAAACAGAGTCAATAGGTGGTAGATTTTATTTTCTAACGTTTATTGATGACTTTAGCAGGAAAATACAGATCTATTTTCTCAGACACAAGTCTGTAACTTTTGCAAAATTCAAAGAATTCAAAGCTAAATCTGAAAAACAGAGTGGAAAATATGTAAAAGCATTCAGGTCAGATGGAGAAGGAGAATACAACTCCAAACAATTTGTAAATTTCTGCAAATCACAACGCATCATCATGCAAACTACAACCAGGTATACTCCACAAGAGAATGGAGTGGCTGAAAGGAAAAATCAGACAATTATGAACATGGCAAGAAGCCTACTCAAAGAGAAATGTTTGTCAAATACTTTTTGGGATGAAGCAGTAGCATGCTCAGTCTATCTCTTGAATAGATCTCCAACCACCAATCTCAAGATGAAAGTCCCTCAAGAAGCATGGAGTGGGACAAAGCTAAATGTTGCTCATCTAAGGAAATTTGGATGCATAACATACACTCACATACCTTCTGAATTAAGGAAGAATCTGGATGACAGAAGTGAGAAATGTATCTTTATTGGATACAGCGAAACATCAAAAGCTTACAAGCTTTACAATCCAATCTCAAAGAAACTAATTCTCAGCAGAGATGTAAAATTTATGGAAAATCAACTCTGGAACAAATATGAAAATCAGCAAATGGACAATCAAAATCCATTGTTACCTAGTCCTGAAAACGCAGAAGATTCAAGACAACCAATACCTCAACCTGCTCTTCCAAGATTGCAGGTACAAGTACAATCTGAAAACTCTCAGGATAACTCAACTTCCAACAAAGACTCATCCTCTGAACTTCCAAACCAAAGAACTCAAAGTTTGAGAGAAATACATCAGCAGTTGGATGACATTGAACATCACAACCTTTTTTCTTTAATGTCATGTCAACCGACGTCTTTTAAAGAATCATCTAAGGAGCCACATTGGGTTCAAGCCATGAACCAAGAGATTGAATCCATTGAGAAGAACAAGACATGGGATCTTGTTGATCTGCCCAGACACAGGAAAAGTATTGGTGTCAAGTGGGTTTACAAAACTAAACTCAATAAAAAGGGACAGATTGAAAAACACAAGGCAAGACTTGTTGCCAAAGGATTCTCACAACAACCAGGTACTGATTATGGTGAAAATTTTGCTCCAGTAGCTAGATTAGACACTGTAAGGAGTTTATTAGCCATAACAACTCAACACAAATGGAAATTATACCAGATGGATGTCAAGTCATCTTTCTTAAATGGTGTCTTAGAAGAAAAGGTCTATGTGGATCAACCATCTGGATTTGAAGTCCAAGAGCAGCCAGCCAAAGTGTATCGGTTTAAGAAATCCTTGTATGGCTTAAAACAAGCTCCAAGAGCTTGGTACAACATAATTGACACTTACCTGATCAAAAATGGTTTCAACAGAAGTCAAAATGAGCCAACTTTATACACCAAAACGGATCAGCACGGTAAAATTCTGATTGTATGTTTATATGTTGATGACATGATATATAATGGAAATATTGAGTTAACCAGTTTTAAACATGCCATGCAATCTGAGTTTGAAATGACAGATCTAGGCATAATGAAATATTTTCTGGGAATTGAGGTTGATCAATCAACCAAGGGCATTTTTGTCTATCAGCAAAAGTATGCAACATACATCATCAAAAGATTCTACATGGAAGACTATGATCCAGCAGAAACTCCTATACCCCTAGGCACAAAATTGAGCAAGAAAGATGAAGGCCCTACAGTGGACCCTACCCTGTACAAAAGTTTAGTAGGAAGTTTGTTGTATCTTACAAAAACTAGGCCTGATATTATGTATGCAACCAGCCTTGTTTCCAGGTTTATGGAATCCCCCAAAGATTTTCACTGGAAGATGGTGAAAATGATTCTGAGATATGTTGCAGGAACTCTCAATTTTGGCTTATGGTACACTCAGTCTGATGATAATCATCTCTCTGGTTACATAGACAGTTATTTTGTAGAAAGCCTAGATGATAAGAAAAACACCTCAGGACATGCTTTTCACCTGGGCACGAACCTGATTTCATGGGTATCAAAGAAGCAACCCGTTGTAACAATATCTTCTGTAGAGGCAGAGTATGTCGTTGCTACCTCAGCTTCTTGTCAAGTTGTGTGGCTGAGAAGAATATTGAATGATATGTCACATACAGAAAAGGAGCCAACTCCTATCTTCTATGACAACACCTCAACAATTTCTCTATCCAAAAATCATGTGTTTCACAAGAAAAACAAGCATATTGACACTCACTTTCACTTTATTCTTGAGCTCGTCAATAATGGTGACATGGCACTTCAATTATGTGGCTCTCGAGATCAACTCGTAGATATTTTCATAAAGCCACTGGGAAAATCCGTTTTTGATTTTCAGAGACAACACTTGGGCATTATCAATGCTGATGTTTGAAACTGTTGAGTTTAAGAGGGAGTGTTAAATATAATGTAACCTCAACATTCTAACTGTACAATGCCAGTGGTCCTGGCCAGTTGTACTTTTGTTTCTTGATTTGCTTGAGCTTATTTAACTCAACTCTTTTCCCTTTTCTTAATGTACTATTTTCTCATATACTCAATATACTGAATACGATTTATGCTCTGCTCTTTCTCTCTATTATCTGCTTCTCATTTTATGAACATATACATATTGGTAGTTGAAATTTTGTCAATATTATAGGAAAATGCGTGATTTGAAAGGCACTGGAAATAATTATCTGCAATTATAAACAAAGATTCATTTGTCATTATTGTTGCGTGCCATCTCTCCAAAGTCAACAGATATGTTAGCGGTTTCAGAAATTGTGAACGTCACCATATTATTCATTCCTATTATTTTTGGTGTGGTTGAACGGGTTAAACAAAGAGAGGAAGATATGACATGCTATTAAGTCTTAAAGTCAAATAATTGTGGTAGGTCGAAATTCATGATGGCATCTTGTGCACTAGTTTTTAAATTTAAGAAAAAAAAAGGTGACATAAGGAAGCCCCCGAAAGTTTCAACATTTTTTTTGTTTGTTGAAAAAGTGGCATAATTTTTCCACTTTTTATTTTTTAAATATTTAAAATGTCTTTGCAGCATTTGTAATTGGGAGTTATAAGGAGAATGATATTATTTTTAAATGTGATTTGAAGTAAATGCTTACTTCAAAGGTGAAATAAATTTTGTTTGATTTTGAAGGAGCGGGTAAATTGTTAAAGTTAGATGTAATTTGAAGTAGATTGTAAAGTGGCGATTTGACATTATTATTTTTTGAAACATGTTATAATAAAGTAATCAGTTTTTTCAAGGGGGCACATTCTTAAATACGAGAGAAGTTTAATTTCAAAATTGAATTGTAATTTTGAAGCTCAAAAAAGTTGAGAAGCGTTTAGTGAAATACTCCCTTAAATTATTTTTTTACAATACTTTTAAAGGGTAAAGGTTAAGTTCTTAAAAGTACTTTTTTTTGCATGGAGTGTGATGATGAATACTTTCATTGTTTCTTCATGATTTTTTATGTCTAGTTTTGACACTACGTTTGTAATTTAATGTATAACTACACACACATAAAATCTACAACAAGTTAATGTAAGCACAACACACACAAATTCATGTCATTGATGCAATTTGAAAAAGTGACCATTGCTAGTAAAACACATACAATCAAGTACAAGAAAACAAAGCCCATCTAATCAAGCAACGACAAAAATTTTGAAGCAATGCACAAAGAAATCTTGTAATGAAAAAAGCATTGGACAAGACTTGGAATCAAAGCACCATCAATTAAATTTCTGAATCAACAATAATTGTAACTTACAAATAGTTCTTTTGTAATTTTATTTGTGAAGTTGAATTTGTAATTGGGTGCATTTTCAGTTGAACCTGACACCCAAGATTAAGTTATTGCATGTATGAGTTCTTGAGTCAAAATTGATAGGGTAGAGTAGTTGAAACTCAAATCATTGTAATATTCACGAGTTGGGGTGCATTTTCAATACTATTTGATGCCCTCCTGTTGCTAGAAACAAATTCAAGTGAGCGTGACAAGTTCAAACAAACAAATTTAAGAAAGAAAATTTCAAGCGAGCATGAGTGAGAGAATCATAGGAAATGGGTAAAGGAGGAAAGCATTTACAAAACGCCTCTCAAGAAATCAAGGAATTGCAAAAGTACAACCATGAATTACATGATCAAATTGATATGAAAGTTAAATTGATTGAAACACTTGAGTTGAAGTTAATTCAAAACCAAAACATAATTGATCACATGGTTGATACAATACAGTCAACAAATGATCTTTGAGATGACATAGAAATGAAGGATCAATTGATTGATGCACTTCAAATAAAGTTAAGAGAAAAGCATACTCAAATTGATGAAATGATTGATGCAACATATACAACAAATCAAAAAGTTGATGCAAGTTGTGACACAAGAGATATAATAGAGAAGATTGATGCAACATGTGCTATAGAGGAGCTTATCCAAATGGTTGATGCAATGTGTGATACAAACGAGTTCATACAACGGGTTGATGCATCTTGTGACACAAAAGACTTATTACAAATGGTTGATTTTACTTGTGATACACATGAACTAATGGTGGATACAAAAGAAACACAAGAGATTGATGATTCCTTAACTAGTCATGACATGGAATCATACAATGGACACATGAAGAAAAGTATTGATGAAGATGAGTCTCAAAAAGATGCACAAAATGATAGCAAAAAAAACAATAAATGTAAAGAAGTAAAAGAACAAAGTCAAAATGATATTTCCAAGATATTTGTTAGACCTTGGGAAGAATTGTCATTCAACAAAGATTGACATGGATTATGATATGACAAAAGAAACCATTTCCATATCCTAGATTACTCTAAAACAATTTAGTTTGTGTGTGCGTGATTTCGTGAAGAAGTGAAGAATATTACTAATAAGTGCCAACATTGTCATAGAGTTGGTCACTTGGAGACACATTGTTTTGATCTCCATCCTTGTCTTCATTGTGGGAAGACAATTCACTTTTAAGAAAAATCTTACAAGACGAAAAAGGTTAAGAAAACAATCAATTATGGATGGCTAATTTCATTGAAATGGAATCAACAAATAAAGAAACTACATCAGTCTTATTGTCTAGTCAAGACAGAGGTAAAGCCACCGCTGCATGGAGAAATGGAAACAATCAAAATCTTTCAAACAACTATTATTTATTATTTTGGTGATGATCCAAATCTATTATATATGTTCTTTCAAAGTGGTCCCCTTATGGTGTAGCTTTTAAGCACGACCCTCACGAAATGAGATAAAATTTGGCTAATTCCACATTCCCACTTTGTGTTATACTCAAATGGAGTAAGTTTGGTACTCTCTTGATCCTAGAGGGGGAAGTACAAATATGGTTCATAAAAACACTTATGATCTCTCCTTTCAGTTGAGAAAGGGGGGAATGAATGATGTAATTGAATATGGTTTTCAGATTGAAATTTTCAACAAACCATATGCCAAAATAGGCATCAAATTTTCCAGATAGGAAATTGTAGTATGTAGATGGCATACTTTGGCATAATTATGGCTCAATGAGTTACAGTTGAATCATACATTGGGATATATGATAGGAATATTGATTTTGAGAGAAATGATCTAGACATTTGATTCACCTAGATGGTCATTAGACCTAACAGAGGACAACATGATCCTTCTGCATTGCAACTTGCCATTGTTTGAGTTGTCATGAATTTTTTAGGGATGTGTCAAACTTGAAGCTGATTCACTTATATTGGTTAGCTCTCATCATATTGGAGTTCACATTAGTGAGAAGATTACAGGAATTTTGGCTCACATAAATACACAATTATATTTCCATAGTTTTTAGAATCCATATTTGGCGGTTTTTTGGACATTTCTTCATTGAGGATTAGTTTGGGAGTTTCAACATGAAGACTTGGAGATGATACCATTTTATCCTGATTTGTTGGTATTATTGTTTGGACATATGATTGAGAGGGGGGATGTTAGCCTCTTTCTCATATACAATCATTAAGTCCTAATATACCACCTTTATGTATTTCACATAATTAGGATATAGTTGTTATCTTAAGTGAAATGTCCTTGATCCCGTTGATCAGGATATCTACTACGGATCTAGTGTTCTGTCTCACATACACTGGGGGTTTCTGAATGCGTTTTATCTTCAGATATGATACTTTGGGGGTTTCTATATGTGTTTTAGTTATGTTCTTGAGATGTTTTGTGGTTGTTGCATGTGCATGTTATATGTTATGGTTTAAACAATATATATATGATGCATGCGGAAATAAGGAACATCAACTGCCCAATAATATGTATTATGAGATTCAAGCATGGAAATACAATGAAATACTTGTAATATAGAAGATAGTCTTTAGTTGGATCTCATGGATCATCACTGGAATACAAGAAAATAACAAAAAAAACCTGTGATCAGAAGATGAAGGAAGATCTGATGCATACACGGATAGATCGGCAAAATCGACAGTTCTAGAGATGCACAATAATTTATACAAACTGGAAAACTCGTCTGGAAGGTTATACCCATCAGAATGAGTTGGGAACTGTCCCAATAGAAGTTCCCTAGCTTCTAGAATGATAATGGTGACTACTGGATGATAGATCTGGCCTCTGATGCTCTGGATCTCATCCCCTGGGGGTCTGCGCACCTCTTGGCTCTCTGGATGCACCCCAAATGATTCCACCAATGTAATCGGTTGTTATAAGACTCAAAATGACAAACTCACCAAATGCAGAACTGGGTCGGAAGGGTTTTGACATATTTTCTATGATGCTCTGTCTATAACCCCAACTATCCTTCCAAAGGAGATGCTCCCTAAATGGGTGAATGATTCACTCTAAAGGATTCCACAGTCCGAATCTGACGAAAAGTGGCTCAATATATACACCCTAGTTGGATCTCAACTGGGTCGGAAGGAAACTGCAATCCGATCTCTTCTCTCGTGCAGCTACACAAACCCTCTATCTGACTTGGACCCCCATTGGCTGAGCTGCGCAACACTGATAACTTGATACTCTTGAATAGCACGGTGAAACACCTGGATGGTATCTCTGATGGGATAGGGTGTGTCTCTCAACACTGAAACCTATCAATGGTGGTGGTTTCCTCCAGAAATCCACAAAACAGTAGAAGTCGAATCTCTTCCTCCTCTGGGAACTCTCAACATCAAATCATAACAAATTCATAATGAGAAATTAGGTCAAATTCCTCCCTTTATACTCTTCTCAATATAATTCACCATTGACCTCACTTAAGATAGGTGCTTTTCCTCCTAAGGTGAATAATTAATTAATTAAGTCCCCCTTTAGCAACTTTTCGTTCTAATTCTTCGTTGACTTAGGCTTAAGTGACTTTTCCTATGCTTTTTGGCTTAATTCATCATTTAGCCACCAAATCACCCTTATTTCTCCCTTTTGTTCCTTGTTTGTGCCTGACTATAGTCTACGAGAACACATAGACTACTAAGTCACTCCCTGTTGGCCTACTCTTGGGAACGAGACATCACAGTCCACCCTTTCCGAGATTACTTGTCCTCAAGAAACATCAATCCTGGGTGTTGAAAAATATGCTATCCCTCCCATGTGGCATCCTCCACTAGAAGACCCCTCCATCTAACCAAGCACTCTTCGATGACCCTGCTCTTCAACCTGTGCTCTCTCTGCTCTAGTACCTCCTCCGACACTAGCTCCAACTGGCCCTCCTCATCCAAGGGTGGAAAATCCTCTGAAATACTAATCTGTTGTCCCACGACCTTTTTAAGGAAAGAGACATGAAACACATTATGAATCTTTCTACCCTCTGGTAGCTCTAGCTCATATTCCACCTCACCTATCCTTCTGATGACTCTGTATGGCCCATAAAAATTTGGCTTCAGCTTATCTTCTCCACTCCTCTTCAAGGAGCATTTTTTGTATGGCTGTAATCGCAGAAAAACCAAATCCCCTACGTCGAAACTGCACTCGACTCTATGCCGGTCTGCATAGATATTCTACTAGCTCCGAGTCGTTTGCAATTTCTCCCTCACTGCCTGCGAAATCCTTTGACTCTCCTCCCTCTGACTCTCCTCCACCTAGTCTTTGGACCCTAGACCCTGCTGTCCCCAAAAACTGTCTCCACAAAGGAGGGTGCATCATATCCATGCAATGCCCTGAATGGTGACATCCTGATAGACATATGGTAAGTTTTGTTGTAGCAATACTCACCCATGTTTAACCATCTCACCCATGTGTGTTGCTGCCCCCCCATATAGTTCCTCAGATACCCCTTTACCCATTTGTTGACGATCTTTGTCTATCCATATGTCTATGGGTGGTAGCTGGTACTCGTAGCTAGCTCTGTGCCTGTCAACCTGAAAATCTCTCGCCAAAACATGCTGATGAAGCGCCCATCTCTATCACTGATTATCTGCCTTGGTAAACCATGCAACCAGAATACCTCCCTAAAAAACAACTTTGCTACCTGTATGGCCTTGTAGTCCATGGGTATGGCAAAGAAATGTGCAAATTTGGTCAGCATGTCGACCACCAAAAATATACAGTCCCTGCCCTACACTCGAGGAAGGCTTGTAATGAAATCCATAGAAATGCTCCCCCATTTCTGTTCTAGAATGGGTAGAGGTTGCAGAAACCCTACGGGGTGTGTCTGCTCAGACTTGTTTTGCTAACAAGTTGTACACTTCTGGATGTGTTTCATCACATCATCCTTGAGACCCTTCCATGAGAATCTCTCCCCGATCTACCTATATGTTTTGAAGTACCCCTGATGCCCTGCTGTAGGAGAATCATGACCACCTTCAGAATTTTCCCCTTCAGGGTAGATTCTGGAACCAGGTAGATCTGGTCCTTGTAGAAAATTATGTCATTAAGAACCCGATATATATCATCAATCACCTGTCCATCCATCACCTCACAAGAAAATTTGGTTTTGGAGTACTCCACCAACAAATGAGCTTTCCAATCTGTACAAATGTCCATCATCGAACTTCCTGTTGACCTCCTGGACAAGGCATATGCTACGATATTATTTTTCCCCTTGACATACTCAATGTCAAAGTCAAAGGCTTGAATCTTTGAGACCCGCTTTTGTTGTCTCTCACTGAGGTATTTTTGATCTAGGAAATACTTGAGACTGTTATGATCATTCTTCATTACAAATGTGTTGCCTACCAGATATTGCCTGAATTTGGTTAAGGCATGCATGATCACTAGCATTTCCTTTTCATAAATAGGATAGAGTCTCTCTGACTCATTGAGACTCTTTCTCTCAAACACAATGGGGTGGCCCCCCTGCATCAAAACTGCTCCAATCCCCACCTCTAATACGTCGCACTCTAAGACAAACAACTGCGAGAAGTATGGAAGGGCTAGAACATGGCATGTGCTCATGAAAATGTTTGTTGTGACTCCTCTATCGAATGAAAATCGCCCTTCTTGGTCAAGTCTGTGAGTGGTGCTCCCAACTGTGAAAATCCCTTGACGAACCTCCCGTAGTAACTGCATAACCCAAAGAATCCTATTAGCTCTGTGATATTCTTGGGCGTTGGCCAAACTAAAATGGCCCTAATCTTTTCCCGATGAACATGTACTCCCTACTCACTGATGATATGCCCTAAGTATAATAGTTCTCTCATGCCAAATTCACATTTGGACTCCTTGACATATAATGACTATGCCTGCATAGTATCCAAGACCTCCCCCAAATGTGCCATATGCTCATCTCATGTCTTGTTGTAGATCATTATATCATCGAAGAATACCAGAAGGTACTTCCTCAACTATCCTCTAAATATATGGTTCATGCAAGACTAGAAAGTGGCTGGTGCGTTGGTCAATCCAAATGGCATGACCAAGAACTCAAAGTGTCTGAAATGGAATGATAATGTTGTCTTCTCAATTTCCTTCTCCTTGATGCTAATCTGATGGTATCCTGACTATAGATCAATCTTAGTGAAGAAAACTGCCCCATGTAACTCGTCCATCAACTCATCTATGCGTGGAATGGGGTATCGATTCTTGATCGTTTTCTTGTTGAGCTCTCTGTAATTGATGCACATCTGTAACGTGCCATCCTTCTTCAGTACCAAAATGACTAAAGATGAAAAAGGACTCATGTTGGGCCTGAAGTGCTCCATTTAAACCAATTCTTTGATTTCTTTATCAATCTTGTCATTGAATTTCTTGGGGTGCCTATAGGGTGTTGTGATCACTAGTGTAGCCCCTGCCTCTAACTCAATCATGTGCTCAAATCCCCTATCGGGCAGTATCCCTGGTGGTATCAGCCCAAATATTGGCTCATACTGACCCATAAGATCTTTGATTTGTGGATGGTAATGCTCCCTACCCTTTGAATCCTTCTGTGTGGTGATCAAACACTCTGCTGCATAAGATACATCACTGTGAAAAAATATTTGTTCCATCCTCTTTGCCAATATGGCTCTAGGTGCCCTATAGACATACATCTCAACACAACTCTTGATCATCTGGCATCTCTGAAGCTCATGGTCAATATCTGATAGTTGAACCCAATATCCCCCAATGAATATAACCACTATACCCCCAACACGACATCAATAGCTGATAGGTCAACTACATAGAAGGTGTCTGTCAAGGTGTAGTTTCCTAGTTTGACCTCTAGGTCTGGGCTCATGTCCAAGCATGTCATTGTGTATCCATATGCCACTGCTACGTGGAATCCCTCAAACTCCTCAATGCATAATCCCCTCCTGGAAACTAAGGACGCATCTATGAAGTTGTGGGTGGCCCCACCATCAACTAAGGTTGTCATGTGTTGCCCCTATACAAGGCCCTTGATCCTGAGAGTGTTGTACTGGGGTACTCCTGAAAGGGTGGCTATGGTTCCCCCTTTCACCTCTCTACGAGGTTTTGTCTCCTCCTTGGGCTATGCTCTTGCCAATATCTGAGGTTTCTTCGGCTGATGCTATGGCTCCTGAGTGGTCTCATCCTATGAATCATTGTCTTCTCGTGCCTTGATATCCTCATCCTCCTCCTCACTGCCTGATTCCACTTCAATGTAGTGGAGTTTTCCCTCTCCCAGGCATCTATGCCCTGGGACCCAAGGGTCTCTGCAATAGAAGCAAATCTTCTTCCTCATTAATTCTTGTCTTGTATCATCATATAGCTTGGGCTTACCCTTCCATTCCCTTTGATGATTATTTTGATTCTTGTCTCTCTGTGGTACAAAGGGTTTAGTAAAGGGTTTATTTTTTGGCATGGAGTCCTCCAAATCTTTAGTGCATCGGATGACATCCTGCAAGGTGTGAGGCCGATATTCCTTCACCCATACTCTCAAGGGTTCAGTGAGCCCTTCTTTGAATAACATGATCAACCAAGGCTCAAATATATCTATCACTACCACTGCTACCCTATGAAACTCTGAGATGAATGCCTCTATTATTCCAGTTTGTCTCAACTAGGCTAGATCTCTGAAATGGATCTCTGGATCCCTCTTGTCAAATCTATCCATGAGTCTCTCTGTGAAAACTCCGTAGGAGGTGATGTGACTATGAACCAATGTCAATAATCCATGATACCACCACTCGTGTGCCTCACCCTCCAAGTGTAAGGTAACGAAATTGATGGCTTCTAACTCGGTCATATGGTTGAGCTTGTAGTAGGTGTCTAACTTGTTGATTAAGGTTGGTTGTCATTGATGTCAACCCTTGAAGAAAGCCTCGTAGCACAAAGGCTTGGGTAATGGACCCAATGTTGTTTGATGTAAATATGACTCATTATTGTTTTGTCATGGTTGATAATAAGTAAATATGGATGAAATCCAAAGTGGTCCCCTTATGGTGAAAGCCCTCACGGGAAGACGCTTTGTGGAGTAAGAGAACCCATGCTTAATTGTGGAATAATGAGATGAAGGAAAGTGATTTTGTCAGGGAAAATATACTAGATGGATAGTTCTTATCATTTCATTTCCGTTGTTATGTGGAACGTCACATAATTCCTAACGGTTAAAGAGTTATGTCCATGAGAAGTTGGAGACCCTAGGTTTGGGTAATGGACCCAAGTTTGTTTGATGGGTAACGATATGAGTTATGATATATTTTCAGATAATACTATTCTATATGGATAGTACATGTCATGTCATTTCTGGTGGTATTTAGAACATCACATAACTCCTCACGGTTTGAGAGTTATGGCTTTACGAAGTTGGAGGCCCTCACATGTCATCTAGAAGCCCCAAAAGGTCAAAGTAGTCAAAGTGGTTTAAGAGATTTTAAAAGGTAAATAATAAAGTGAAGTGATGAGTGTATTATAATTCAAAGTTAATACAAAATAA
>ML787535.1:174826-217870 GCA_009831015.1 Picea engelmannii | reverse complement strand
GTTGTTCCTAAAATTTACTCTATGCTCATAGAGTAATGTCAGGCATCCAAAATTTAAGAGAATTGTTTTTTATAGTGATTTTCTACCTTCATTATTAAGATGAAACTTCAAATGAGTTTAATGATTAGAAAAAACAGAGGATACTCTTTATTTGAGTCTTTTATAGATATTGAGTATGTGAAAACTAGAATCTATTAACAAAAACTATAAAAATAAAGTAAGGTATCCAATACTGATAAATATTACCTTATCCGCAGTGGAATAATGATGTAGGATGAATATTTTAAAGACAAATTTAAATGAGGAGATTCACATAGATACATGTCTTGTTTTACTCATAGTATAAATAGAGGAAAAACTGTAGCTGAACAAACTTCCAATTATATGAACAACAATAGATGTGTTACTAAGTTGTAGTCTTTCAATATTCAAGAGTCATAGAGTGAAGAAAATAGGATTTGTGAAATGAAAATACATAGAAAGTACATAACTCAAGGAAATTAAATGTAGAATCTTTGTCTTCTCTTTCAAATTGGCATAAAGATGGTTCTCTTTTTACATTTGTCCAGAAGAAGGCTGTAATAGATATTTAATCTGTTGATTTATACAATAATTGTCTTAACCAAAAGTGGTTAAACATTCCATTTTCTTAGTTCTCAAAATAGAATAGAATCTAAACTAAAAGATATAACGAAGATTTTAATCATCTGTTAAGATTTATTTCACTTGCTGGCAATTCATTCACCTTCTATTTGCTTGTGGATGTACTTATTTTTTCTGATCCTTGAATTTTGCATGTAGATCCAATAATGCAATAACAAACTTGGAAGGTTCGACATTTGCATTTAATTAAAATAAAAAGGATTTTTATGCACCAATGGTAACTTCTCTTGAATTTTAACAACTTCATGTTGTGTGATCTGATTTCGTAGTAAACTTGGTTTCACTAGAAGATCATTTACCATTCGTAAATCAACACGATTTACATCTAGTATAGAATTTTGTACATTCTCTTAGATTTTCTTTGGTCTTTTCGATGTCAATTTGTCCAAGAGTATCATGAATACTACTGACATCAATCTCTGTCGTTTCTAGATATACAACTGAAAGATCATTAAGACAAGCCTCTTTTCCCTCTTTGTCTAGCCTTTTACTTTCTTCAAGATTATTCTCCCAGACCTTTAAATCCATTTCTCCTTTCATTTGCTCAAATTGTGAAAAAAGTAGCAATTCCAGGTACATTGAGCTTTTGTCTCCATACTATAAATTGTTGAAATTTGGATCTGGTCATAAAAGCTTCTCTCTCCTTTTCATAAATATTCTTCAAAGAATTATTGATTACTTGATAATACCTTTGAATAATATCCAAACTTTCATACATATCTTGTTGTACAATTTGCAGCTTCTCATTCACCTCCGATGCTTGTTTATTGAAGGCAAAAATGTCTATTCCTGTGCTCTCGAATGAGGTTATCCGAGTCTGCAATTGATTTATTAATATATCTTGTTGGGAGAGCATGTTATTACTCAAGTGTTTATTTTGAACACTTAATTTCAATCTATCTTCTAATTACTTAATCTCCTGCTCAAAACCCTGTTTGATTTGATCCATATCAAAATTGATTCTTTCTCTGGAAGTCACTTCCATTTGTTGCATATCATTATGAAATTGTTCAATAAGAACATTATTTTGGTCAAGTTGTTTTCTCAAATTATCCACTAACCACAAATTGGAAGTTGCAAATCCTCCCAGTGAATCTGCAACTTCTTTTGTGAATTCAGGGTCACTCTGTCCATGTTCATAATATATCATTTTATGTTTTTTGGTAATTCTTCCCTCCTATAGAGATTCCCTTCATATGATATATTTCCTTTTCTTGTTGAAAAATAAATCAGATGAAGGAATATATTAAGGTTCAATAGGTGTCAGGTCATCTGTATTGATAACCTCTAAACAAGGTAAATCAAAACCTATTTCCAAGGGAGTCAAAGATAGTATATGAGAAAAACGCGCAGTAGATTCTCCTTGATTTGTAGTATCTTTCACTAGAGTTTTAGTGTTTGATAGTTCCAGAGAAAACTTGTTTCCATGCTTCATAAAATATTCAAATGATGTTAATAATTCTTGATCACTTATACCCGGTATGGATATTCCTGTGATTTTTGCATCCTTGGACAATGTTTCTGATATCTTTTTCCACTTTTCTAGTTTTTTCTTCAGGCAAGTTATGTTGCTTAAGCTCTGTTGGTTCTACCACCTGTGAAGTTGGATTAAGTCTTTGTTCTTCCTGCAATAATTTGGGTAGATTTTTCCTTTTGTGCTTTTGAAAGCTAAGGAATCCTGATTGTTGTTCTTGAGGCAAACTTTGAAATATGGATACAACCTCATCATAGGATCTAACTCCTCTAAAAAAATCGTCATAGGGTGAATCTTCATGGATGTATCTCTTCATGTTGAATTGAGATAAATTATTTTCATCCACCCTATGTGGATCATGCCTTTTGTATTCAATGTCAAGCAATTTAATATCTTCTAAGGCCGAAGCCTCCAACTTTAGCATGTCCAAATTCAGATAATGAAAATATGCCAACCTTTATGGAAAAGGTTGGCCAAATGCTTTTATGTGTTGCCTTCAACTATTTGGTAATTCCTCCTGAAACTATTTGATATGATACTTCTCTGCAAAGAAGTTTGTATCGTAAGAATCTGGGAAGATTATGTGGAGATGTGAAGCAACCGAATACTCTGATGTAAGAGAATCTTTCCTCAATGTACCAATCGACAATGGCACCTAAATTCCCAATAATTTGTTTTGAAATTTTAGGGGGAGGCAGACCATAGATAATTTCATGAATTGGAATGACCACACTGTGAAAAAATTCATAAAAATAATCTTTTTCATTTTCCTCCCATAATTTAGAATGATATAAATGTATGGGCTCAGTGACAGTCGGAGTCCAGCTCCAATTCATAATAGGAAATGGGGTTCTGAAACAAATTGCATCCATAATATATGCAAACATATAGAAAGGAGCATGTTCTCCTTTAGACTTTTGAGTTTTGTAATCCTCGATTTTCTTGTCTAAGTTATCTGACAACATTTTTCCCTAATCAAAAGTATATCTCTCAACAACTCCATGAATTATAGGAACCCACTCTATGGGAAAGTGCACATGATTTTTCTTTCCAAACATTCTACATGGCATCATGGCATTGTACAAAATATGAGCATCACAAGAGGTTGTAGAATATATACCCTGGCTATCAGTTTTGAATTTATTTTGATTTCCCCACTAGGAGTTTACTATATCATGAACAATTTTTCCATATTTTGTGCATTCATCATCTTCAAACTTCATTATAAATGATGCATTATAATTATAATTGGGATTGGGGGTTAATTTGTACATTACTTGAATGTCCTCAGGTCGAAAGGAGTTGACAATGGTCTTCTGGTGATTGTAGATGGTTCTCGTCAGGATATCCACATGCTCTAAGTCCCAGCTTATCATATTTGTATATGGAATTAATTTTGGTTGAGCTGTAACTATGTGAAATTTTTACTTAGCCACCTGACTTAGCTTGGCCTAAAATGACTCATATCCTTCTTCAGTTGAATCATCAGAACAAAGAGAAATTTCTTGATCTAAAATGTCATATACCTGCTTCCATGATTTAACGACATTTTTCAGTCGAGCAGTAGTATCTTAAAGACCGTCTGCATTTGGGTTTGATTCCCCAGTAAATGAATCTTTCTTCTTTCATGCTTTACACAATGCCATGATTTCCAAATGTTGATGTTAACCCTCGCGTGAGAAGAAAATAAATGTGAGTTCAAAATATTGAGTGTGAAGGTTATGGATGCTAATGGAAAAATTCTTTGAAGTTCAAAAGACATTTATTTAAAGAAATATTAATGACTAATTATCCTCTCATTAATATATTGACAAAGTAATCATACCAAATTCTGTCAAATTTATTAACTGATGGTCGCAAAAAAATTTCCCAATGTTTTACCCTAGCCAGTTAAATACACTTGCAATGATTGTAATTAAGATAAAGTACTTCAGCGGTTCGACATTCGGGAGTTTTGAATGTGGAATAATTGATATCTCCCAAAGGCCGAATCCATGAAAAAATTAGTCAACCCTTAATTATTATTCCATTTTAATTGATCATGGCTTAAGGTCACTTTAATTTTAAGTACTTCGGAACTTCGGAACTCCTTTGCTTCGGGGCTTCATGAGCTTGTATTTGCGGTGAATAGAGTTTCCTTGAAGTGTAAATTCATGGAGTGATTACTTACCGTTAATCAAACCTACTCAAACCTTCTTATCCCATTAATCTTTAGTGATTTATTATTATGATCATTTGGGTGCTTCAATGCTCTGGTGCTCTGACATTCGTTTGAATTTGTTCTTGATTGATCTCCTGAAGGACAATCTCCCGAAGTGATGTGGAAGTGATGATGTCAATGTTGATGATGTGTCATAAAAAGTGAGTGACATGTGTCACCTAAAATCATGAAAATGATGTGACTAAAGTGCCCAAAAAAGACTGCCATGTGTCAAAACAAGTAAATATTGACATGTGGCATATGACTCATCAGTAGATCCATTTTAAAATATTTTCACGAGAATTCATGTTTTTGGGACTCCAGAGCTTCACAACTTTGGGGTTTTTTAGATATTTAAACACTTTGAGCTTGAAATCCTGAATCGCGAAGTCCTGAAGTGAACTTCATACTTCTCTTTTTTTAAAACCTTACGCAATTCTAGAAGTCTGAAATCGTGAGAGCCATCGATCCAGATGATTGTTAATTTTTTAATGGTTGGTATTTGATGCCCCGTGTCAGGATATAATGGAAATATCTTTTATTCTAAAAAATGATATTCCTAAGTTTTCAAAATTTATTTTGAAAAGACCAAAACAAAAAGAATTCAAAATTTGATTTTTATTTGAAAATTTCTAAAGTGTTCTAACATAGGCTCCATCTGGGGATTGTGGCTCCCTATGAGGAATGAAAGAACAATAGACCAAGTGCCTTTATTGGGTAAACAATGTCATTATTTATTCCATTTATTGATTTTAAAATATTTTCTTTCTTTATTTGAAATTTAATCATATATAGAAAAGACGAACATAACCATATATAAACAATCTTAAAGCACACTTGGTGATTGATTTCAAGTTAGGCTAGTAAGTGTTTTCTTTGCTTAAAATTGATTCCAGAATTGTTTAGGATAACCAAAGTAATTTTAACAAAAATATTAGATTTTAACTAACTTTGTTTTCTCTTCAAGGTTATAAAGATGTAAAATATGTTTATTTAAGGAATCCTAGTTGGTTCAGGATATAAATATTATTGAAAAAGAACTAGATAATAGAGTATATTATATATATGTGTAAGACAACCTTACAAATATCATAGATAGTGTTTCATTGCCAACGAGCATGTTCAGTACCTCAGTGAAGTTATCTATATTTCCCTTAATTGAATTTCCTTTCACGACTTCAAAAACAAGCTTTCATATAACTGAGATAAGGGCAATCAATATATGAATTTCCTTTCATCATATCTATTGGGACAAGATGGGGGCAATAAATTTGTGAATTTCCTTTCACCATCTATCTTTTATTTTATTACTTTAAAGTGGTGGAAATCAATTTGCATGTAATATACAAGGGATGGCATTTGTTTATGATATGATGAAAAAGAAGGCATGTCTACAATTTTAAGAATACTCTGAGATTAGTTTTCTTTCAATTCTAAGTATACTTTCGCCTATAGGTAAATTTTGGGAAAATTTATTTATTTCAAGGATAAACCTTGAGAAAGGTTGTCAGCTGAAATATGATATTAGAGATAAATTTACTAGGATTAGCTTAGATATACTTTTTCAATTAAACCTAAAGAAACATAAAAAATCTTCGCCCGAATTCATTTGAAAATATGCTTCTCAATTTTTAGTGTTAGGCTAAGTCTTATGATTTCTTCAAGGATTAATATGCTTGAGAAAGAAGAAAGAATATTATTCATAGAAAAAACTAGGGAGAGAGAGAGAGAGAGAGAGAGAGAGAGAGAGAATTATATCAAAAGTTTGAAACATCTCAATCTGAACAAAATAATTCACATGAATTTTTGTGTCCAGACAGGACTCCTGATTTGCTTTGTATCACAATCATATTCTAACTATTTTGATTTTATTATAATTATTTATTTATTTTCGTACCAGAGATGATCTTATATCTAATCAGAATGATGTTTCAGTTCATATTTTCCCCGCTTCTCCAATATTTTCAACATATGATGAATCTATCTTTAATTAAAGGGAAAATATCCCTCATATCTATTATAATCAGGATTTTCATTTTTACTAAGCAATAAGAGATAAAAGGAGTTGTTACATGATTTCCTTTGAAGTTTTGAAAAAGGGATTGTATTTATTCATCACCTAATTCTAGAGAGTCCGAAGAAGGGAAAAGATAAGTGATGAACATGATGATTGTGAATGTGTTGATTACACGATCTTTACTCTCTAGGAAAAAGTTTGGGAGCAGTTAGAAAGGATTCAATAGCTCCAAAATTCGAATTTTAAGCTTCATCAATGGATTCAATATCAGGAATTGTGACATCGAGAGAAATGACAACTGTAAAAAGAGATGTGAGTCAAAACATGGTTAGTTTAAGTTCTCATCTCTGACAGTTGATAATTTTGCATAGACGACAATCGCCAATGAATGTTCCTGCAGAATCATATGAGTCTCGAGTTTCTTCAACATCGTCTCCTTTTCTTGAAGAACGTTCACCTCCAAAAAATCGTCAGAATGTTGAAGAACCTCGATCATTGTCCCTTCAAGAAAAAATGGAATTTCAATAGTTAGACGATTATGTGGAAGAAAAGGAAACAAAACATAAGGAAAATGTATTTCATATCAATATTCATTAGTAGTCTTCCATATCCACTTTTGTTTTTGTTTTTTGAAACTGTGAAATTTTGATAAGTCTAAACAGAGATATAGGAAGTCACATGTACAACATATCAAGTTTTGAACATATAATTTATAAACTTTTGTATTCAAAGCCTGTTATAATGTTTTGACGGTCCTATTCTCTGAAATTTTCAACTATTTTTGGCAAGAGAAGTATTGTTTTATTAACTACTAAGTGAATTTTATTTTTGAAAAGTAAAAGGTGATTTTTCTTTTGTAGAAAAAAATATATTTTATTTTTATTTTTCTTGAAATAAAATCGAAATCATTATTTTCTTGAAAATATTTACATAAATTTATGATTCAAAAATACTTAAATAACTTCTGAAAAAGAAAAAGAAATAAAAACACTTCCAATGTAAATCCAATCCAATCCGGTATATACAATGGAAACTAAAAACTAAACTACTGCATAAAATGTTTTAAAAACCGCCCATTGATAGGGGCCTCGAGAATGTCTCCATTTAAATTTTCAAGAGAGAATGAATTTCTCCCTTTAGCTACTGCAATTTTGAAAGGACCAGACCAAAGATGGTCAAATTTGCCATGTTTCCTAGTGTCTTCTTTTCTGGCTTCCCACTTCAAGACTAAATCTCCAGGAAGAAACTCCCTGTTTTTAGCTTTCTTATCAAAGATGGCTTTCATATTGTCTTGGTATTTCTGAAGCTTATCATCCACTTCTCTTCTATTCTGTTGGAATTCAATTATTTGATTTATTCTTCTTGTCAGATCATTTGGTTCTTCATTAACATCCTACCAAATTTTCATCACAGGAAGAACAATATTAATAGGAAGAATAACATCTATGCCATAAATTAATTCGAAAGGAGACATACCTATAGATTTCTTGGTGCCGGTTTTGTTTTCCCATGGAGCATATTTTAAATGTATATGCCAATATTTCTTATTTTCTGTCAAAACTTAATTAATTATCGTCATTAAACTTTATTAGACGAATCTTCCATCCCATTTCCATGAGGATAATAAGCTGTGGAATGACCCAAAATGATATTATATTTTTGACAAACATTTATCATAGCAATAGATTTGAAAGCTTTTGCATTATCTGTGACTATTTTTCTCAGACAACCAAACCTTGCAAGGATGTTCTCTTCCAGAACATTTGTCACTACTGAATATGTAGCATTCTGAGTTGGAATAGCTTCAACCCATTTGGTAAAGTAATTAGTAGCAGTTAAAATCCATCTATGTTGGGAACTTGATTCTGGATGAATCTCTCTGATAAAATCTAGGCCCCATTGTTGGAAATGAGCTTCAGTTTTAATAGGAAATAAATTTAAGGTAGGGATATTTTGCTTTCCAGAAAATAGTTGGCATGATTTGCAAGCTTTGACCCTTTCATTTACATCAATGAATAACCTTGGCCAATAATAGCTTGCCCTTAAAATTTTATAAATTGTTTCTCTCCAAGCATGGTGTGTTACACCTCGATATTGCCCACTTCAATAAGTGTCATAAGTGTCGCATGATCCTCTCGACTATCACAAGTGTCGCATGTCATTCACAAGTGTCAAAAACATCAAACAAAGCATACTGTCATGATGACGACACCAAGGAGACATTTATAATAGCTTAGACACTTGGTTTGGAGGAGGAAACATGATTAACTAGAGTCAAGGAACTTTTATCACCTGAGAAGAGCTCTTAAACAAAGGTTTTGAAGGGGAGAGATCCCCTAGATCAGCCTTAAGAGCGTTGGCGCTCCCCTATAAGGTCTCAGGGAGCGTTATAACGCTCGACTGCCCCTCAAGAGGAGCGCTATCCATCCTTGGAGCGTTGGCGCCCCCCTTAAGCTTTCTAGGGAGCGCTATAGCGCCCTGATGCCCCTTTTGAAGGAGCGCTGCCTAATCTGAGGCAGTAGTTGGCCCGTTGAGGAGAATAAGGGGAGGATCTTTCAAGTTTAGAAGGCAGTTTCTTTCGAATTCTTGGTTCCATCAGGAGATCCCTGATCTAAGGAGAGAATTCCTCAACTTGTTCTAAAGATAACTCAAGAGGTTAAAGTCCTCTTAACCTATATAATCAGGCTCTATGATGGTGAAAAAAAGGAAGAATTTCTAGCATGAAACCTATGATCTCATATGAAACACACAGTCAGTTGAAGAAGAGTGATCATTGAAGATGCTATCATCCAGGTTGTGGATATGTCAAGCAAGGGTTAGACGAAGGGGACTTGACAAAGCTGTCACATTCGCATCTACGATTGTAAGTATTGTTGTTGTTATTCTCATTAATATGACACACTTGGCCTATTTATTTCTAGTTTGTGTCTGATTTTACATAAACTTATCGTCGATAGATAGATCTGTTTTCAAGATAACATCAATAGAGTAGGAAGTGGTCGTACTTTGTTTGTCTATAGGACTCAGCGAGGAGCAAGAGTTTATAGCTCGATTCGAAGTGTGCAGGGACAAACGTCGATTAAAAGGTACCTCTATCATCCTTCCTTCTCATGTATTAGTTTGCATAGATCTGAAAGGAAGTCAGTGTTCATGTTAAGCACTTTTTGTCTTAGATTTAGGGTCTAGCTCTTTGAGGCAATCTGCCTGTCCGCAGGGAGATTTTCCTACAACAGAAACTGGCGACTCCACTGGGGAGACCTCAAATCGAAACTTTTTGTTTTGATTTCTCCTCATAGACCTTGTTTTACCCCTTGATTGTTTCAGACCTGGTTCACTCCTCTTTTGATTGGTTTCATGAGCTGATTGACTCCCTACCCCATCACACTCAGCCTAATTGTCGAGAATGAAACTGCAATTTTTGGATTTTTTGACACTTTTAGGATTTTTTGACCTTGGCGCCCCTGTCCCTGTGTTAACAAAGTGCCAGCGCTCCCTGAGTGCCTTACACAGAGCGCTATAATGCTCCTTGTCCTTGACAACAGAGTGCCAACCCCTCTTTGGCCAAGAAATATTTCAGAAATGCCTTTTTCAGAGTTTTATCTCTGTGTTTCTCTTGCTGGGTCACTTTGTGAGTCAATGCTGCTTCCCTTCTAGCCTTGACATCTGTCTTTTTGAAGAACGAACATCTTGCTATTTGGATTTTGCAGCCTTCTTCACTATTGTTGTTGAGTTTTTCTGTCATTTGGAGTTTGAAACCCATGCATTGTCTTTCTCTCTTTTTAACTGAGCGAAAAACTCTGGTGAAGGTCATCAAAGGCCTACAGATCTCTTCATTTTGATTTTAGTTAAGATCATTGTTCTTCAACATTCCTTTTGGTGTGAACTTCTTGGTTTTTCTTTTATTTTTTCTTTTCTTTCGCTTCTTGTTTTGATTACAATGAGAGGGTGTATTGTTTGTATGATTCTTGCTTGTGTTGGTCTGATTTTCATTCATCCAAGAATATAATTAGCGAGACAAGCATTGTTTTGAATTAATCATTATTCATATGAAAACAATAAAAAGTATCTTCATGATTGATTTTTCATATTAGAAGGTATCTCAAAGTTTTAGCATCACATCAGGATTTGATTGAAGAAAATTTGTTTGAGGGCATTCCTTATTAGTGCTTGTTAGTGAAAAGAACTCTCTCTCTCTCTCCCTTAGATAGATGTTCATCGAAAAGAAATGAATGCTTATCATCTTTGATGCATTTTTGGGACTGAGTTATATTTCCATTCGTTTCACTTCCATGCATCCCTTTTGAGTGAAGAACAACTATAAAATGAACGCTAATTAAAAATTATCTAGAACTTTTTCTTTTCTAGGATCCTCCACCAACAGTAGACTAGGCTTAGTACTTTGGATTAGGCTGTGAGCATAACTCTCCAAAGTTTCCAAAACAAACAATAGCATCCTGAGTTAGGGAGAGTCAAATCCAATTATCATATAATTCTTCCTGGGATCCCCCTCTCACACAGGGGTTACGCACGAGGTCGCATTCGGGTGAATTACGGAGATTATCCCTCCGTGGTTTAACTGATTGTGGTGTTCAGATCGTATTATGGGGATCTCTTAAAGGTAAATCCACAATTACTGCGTGGAAGCCTTTTAGTTGATTTCGGTCTCGATACCCTGCCCGTATGTTTGGATCGGACTGTCGACTATTCCCGCCCAGGGGATGACTGCGAATTGGTAACCTTAGTGGCCATAATCTTTAGGGTCTTACAAAAGGTGACAATGAAGGGAAGTCTCACTGTACCTGGAGCAGACATTGGTCAAACTCACTCGAGCTCCTTGGAGGGTAAATCCACAATTACTGTGTGGAAGCTTGCACCAAGGCGTAAGTCCGTTAAGCAGGTCACCATTGTAACTGTTCCACCCTATCCCCGCCCCTTCTGGACTTGATCACTCGATGTTGGATTTCATCACCAACTAGTACGGTCATCGAGAGAAGGTCCTGTTTGCTTGGTTGTGATTCTTAGATTCTATTAGTGTATGCTGTTTCTTTTCGGTAGTTGGCCATAGATCTCTTTCGCCGACTCTTTTTTACCAACATCGACCCTCCACGCCATTCGCGGAGGCTACAGGGACTTCCTCCAGAAAATATGGAAGGAAACACCCCATTTACCCCCTCATTCTACGAAGGAATCTCCTCAACAGAGCGAGGTTCAAAACACTACAACTCCCTAGGAAGAAGTTCCCACTCCTTTAGAGAATTTTTGAATTGTTTCAGAGTCTCCGAAAGCTTTCCGCATTCTGGAGGGATATGAACGACGTGTCCTCCAACTGAATCCTGCTGGTGAATTTTTCGTCGTCAATCCTTCTGACATTCTGGATAGGTCTCATCAAAACCCTTTAGCCGATGACCCTTTTTGGACCGCAGACATTGTTCTAAGTCCACCACGCATGGTGTGAGATCTTTATGAAACAGGGATGGGTGCTGACGCACCCATTTCTTACACGGTACCCCTAAACCATTTTACCGGTACCACCATTTTCACGGCTACACCGCCCGTTGGTCCAAGCACATCATCCATTGGCCCAAGGTCTACTCTTCCCCTCCAGACGGCCCATTCTACAATAGTCCCTCACATTCTGACTATTCCCGCCGGTAACGCGGTGGTTAATCAAGCTGCGATTGGCACACCTGTAACACCAATACCTACATCATCACTCCCTTTTGGGTACAGAGCACTAAATACTCCCACTACCGCTACTACCCAAGTTGTACTGGGAATTTCCATACCTATCCAACAACCTGGAGGGACCGGTCTTGGTGGTCCTAATCCGCTCGGCGACACCGGTCAGTCATTTACGTCTGGTTCTCAAATTCTGGGAACTCTACCTCAAGCTGGGGGGCATCACCCCATAGGAGGACAAATTCCATTTGGGGGGAACCCTCATGCTAGGGGGCAGCCTCAATCCGGAGTCTACCATCAACCGCATGGAAAAAATGTGCCTGCCACACCTAACCCGTGGAACGTCCCTTTTCCAGGAAACCCACAGTTCTCGGCGGGACACAACTCTCAAACTCCACAACAACCTCCTTATGGACAAACCCCAAATCCAGCTTATAATCTTCAAAACCCATCCAGTTATCCTCCACTCACACATACTTCTCAAAACATCTCAAATCCTACGTACCCTGGTCACCAACCTCATACAAGAGGGCCCACTAGTTATAATTATCCACATAACCCAGTGGTTGTTCCTACTGGTGTCCCCATGCCACACCAGCATTACCCATAGGTTAACCGACAACTACCTTTTCTAGCTACCCTGGATCTTCGAGAATTGTCTCGGTTAACGAATGATCCTATTTATCATTCTCCGGTTTGGCCAACTATTCCAGCTAAACTTTCTTCTGATATCCCAAAGTTCGACGGAAAGTCCGGAGAAGACCCAAACAACCACATGATGACTTTCCATTTATGGTGTTCATCCAACTCCCTCATGGACGATTCTATACGTTTGCGTCTTTTCCAACGAACGCTTACGGGTTCTGCGGAGAAATGGTATATTGAACTACCGCACGCATCTTTTCACAATTTCAACTCCCTCGCCATGTCCTTCCTCACACACTTCCAACTACCCATTCAATACGAGACGGGTACTGAACTATTAACCTCCCTTCGTCAGACAACTTCCATACATATCTCTGATCATATTCATGAATGGAGATGACGATGAAGGCTAATCAAAGCGGTCATTCCTGACCAATTGTTAGAAGAATGGTTCACTAAATCATTGTTACCCCATATCGCTCGTGATGTTGCCATGGGTGGTGTAGTCATTGAGGAAGAAGCTATTGCCCGAGCTCAATACTTAGAATTGGTCTATTCACAGTCCGATACTCTGTACGTGTTGATACCAAATGCTACCCGTGCCACTAACGATCCATCCAAACCATCATCTTCTTCCCATGCGGATGGATTTATTGGTTCCGTCAAAACCCAATCTACTACCCAGTCGACTGGAACAATTCAGCGGCCCGCTTTGATGGCTGCTCCCAGCCCGACTGCACCCTCTTCTACCCCCCCTCAAAATCAGGTCTCTGAGGTGAATGCGGTCCAATCAACCCCTTCACAACAATCTAGGGGCAAGAAGAAAGAGAGAAATAAACCAAAGAGAAACAATAACAATGAACAACCAAAAAATCAACCGCAAACCCCTGCTGCCGGAAAACAACCACAACGAAAACCAAAATTCCCATGTCTCATTTGTGGTGATGATCACTACACCCGAGACTGTCCACATCATGATGAAGTGGCCAATATTTTCAAGGGAAATTCACAACCTGTTGTGCTTACTCATCCTTTTCCACAGCATCAATCTTTGGTTGCTCAAACCCCCACCACAGGGGGTAGTTCCAACCCACCCCATGATGAAGCCTCGACAAGTGCTCACATTTACATGTTTAGCGGGGTTAATCTAACCACTCACTCTGCAACATATGACATGCCAGTTAAACCTGATAAATCGAAGACTACTAATGGTTCCGCACCAGACCCATTACCATCTTCCGTTAGCCCTCAATCTGCTAGCCCTCCATCCGGGCCACTTCAGATTGAGAAACCTTCTTTTGACTCCATATTACGCCCTCCTAAGAGAACCATCTAGAAAATCTACCTTCAATCCTAATTCACGGGCTGCCCAAAACTACAACATTGTAGAAGATTTGTCCCAAGCACCATGTGCTATGTCCACCTTGGAAGTTCTACAACACTGTCCCAACCAACGTAGAACGCTCTTAGCTGCTATCGGTGCTTTCTATCCTGAGTCATCGAACAACCTCCTGTTTAATCTGGATGATCATCAACCGCGACTCTCCCACCAGTTAGCTTTTCAAATCGATGTTGTTGTTCACAATCAACAAATCCATCGAACTATCTTAGATGAGGGAGCCTCTACTTGTGTCATGTCCTTAGCTTGTTGGAAAGGCTTAAAATCACCTACCCTTAACAAATCCCCTATGATTTTACGTGCTTTTGGTGGATGAGGTTTTCATCCTCACGGATTATTACAATCCTTAGCCATTCAGTTGGGCGGCAAAACTGTTACCGTTGATGTCGAGGTGGTCGATTCCCCCCTCGATTACAACCTACTACTCGGAAGAAGTTGGTTCTACGCTATGACTGTCATCGCCCAGTCGGTGTTTTGATGTGTACAATTCCCCCATCAAGGAAAAATTTTCATCGTCGATCAGCTTGATTTATGTACACCCGACGCTCGCATCCCTACCACCAACAACATTCCCTTTTTGGGAGACCACCCAATTACGTATGAAAGCGTTGGTGTTGGCTTATTGAAATATTCTAGCCTTATGGGTACTTTCCCTACACCACTTCCACCTACCGTACATCATATTTCCACCGTCAATATGATCTCGACTATGCCTTATCAATCCTTGGAATCATCTAATCCTTGGATTGTACCTAGTCCTCTGGAATTTGATGTTCTCGGTGACACCATGCCACTTAGCCCAGTCGAGGCTGCATACGTAGCTATTCAATCTACCTCTCCCTATCCAAACAACCCACATTTATTGGCACCTGATGCCTACTCGATGCCCTCATGGTTGGATTCCCTATCATCTGTCGTCGATTACATTTCCCAAATTTTCCCTTCTGACGAATTGATTATGGAAATGCTCAGCATCGATGATTTACCTTGGGATGATAACCATCATCGATCCTCTTTTCTTCCGCGTTTGGAAGAAATTCACTGAGACATACACTCTGTCTCCCCTCCCGATGTTACCGATGCTCTGCAATCTCCTATCCTCACACAAGATACCCTCTCTGAGGGGAATATGGGTAACATCTCTACTATGATCGTTATTGACATTTCGATCAAAGAAGGTGTCATGGAAAACATTAACCTTGGTGCTAATTGCACACCCGACGAAGTGGTCTCTTACACCGCTTTGTTTAAAGAATTCCACGATGTCTTTTCATGGAGCTACAAGGAAATGCCTGGAATCGACCCTTCAATCATCGTCAATGAAATCAAAACTTATCCTGACACGAAACCTGTTTGACAAAAAATTCGCTCGGTTCATCCCAAGAAAATCGCAGCTATAAAGGTAGAAGTTGAAAAACTTCTAAAATCTGGCTTTATTTATCCCATCCCTTTGACAGAATGGGTCTCCAACCTTGTTTTGGTTGCCAAAAAACAAGGGACCATCCGTGTTTGCGTTGACTATCGGGATCTCAACAAAGCTTTTCCCAAGGACAACTACCCTACGCTCTTCATTGACCAAATCATCGATAACTACGCAGGGAGTGTAATCTTCTCTTTCATGGATGGATTTTCTGGGTATAACCAGATCGAAATCTTACCTACTGATCAACATAAGACAACCTTTATCTGCCCATGGGGAACCTTTTCCTACCGAAAGATACCCTTTGGCCTTAAAAATGATGGTGCTACTTTCCAGTGGGCCATGTCATACGCTTTCCATGACATCAAGCATATCGCAGAGCCTTACCTCGATGACCTACCTGCCCACTCATCCAATCGATCTGATCACATTGATCACTTACAGACGATTTTTCTTCGATGTCGGTTCTACCATATTTGCTTGAACCCACATAAGTGCATTTTTGCTGTCAAATCCGGTCGACTCCTCGGTTTCATTGTCTCCAAAGATAGGATCAGGGTGGATCCCTTAAATATTAAGGTCATTCTAGCCTTACCCCCACCTACCAATTTAACCCAACTCCAAAGTTTGCAAGGCAAAGCAAACTTTCTTCGTCGTTTCATCTGCAACTATGCTGAGATCACTAAAGGATTTATGCAGTTACTACAAAAGAACACCCCTTTCATCTGGGATGACACCTCCCAACGGTCATTCGATGCTCTCAAGCACGCTTTGACCCACGCACCTTTGTTACATCCCCCAAAATATACAAAGGATTATATCCTTTACTTGGCCGCCTCCACTTCCACCATTGCGATGGTGTTAGTTCAGGAGGACCCCAACGACAAAGAACATGTGATTTATTATCTGAGCAAGAGTCTATCTAGACCTGAACTCAGATATTCACATGTCGAGAAACTGGCTCTGGTAGCCGTCATCACTGTCCAGAGGTTTCGCCATTACATCTTATTACGCACCACCACGGTGATCGCAGACTCCAACCCCATGTACCACATTTTGACACGTCAAGTACTTGGGGGAAAATATTCTAAATGGATCGTTATTCTTCAAGAATTCGATCTTGAGTTTACGAAGGCCAAAGCCAAAAAATCCCTGGTGTTTGCAGAGCTTATCTGTGCTCTCCCTCGTGTCGTTGAAGACATTGAACCTAGAGATAATCTCCCCGATGAATCTCTCTTCCTCATTAGCACCTCTGATCCTTGGTATGGAGACATTCTCCTCTATCTTCAAACCCAACGTTTTCAGCCCAACATTTCTCGCGAAGAGCGTCGATGCATTCGTCACCACTCTTGTCGTTATCTCATCATCGGCGAAACTTTGTATCGCCGTGGGATTGACACCATCCTTCGACGATGTCTGATTCATGAGGAGGCTGAACACGTTTTGAATGATTGTCACCTTGGTGCCTGTGGCGGTCACCTTCCGGGATGGCCACAGCCCAAAAAATCCTACGTGCCGGCTACTTTTGGCCCTCGATTTTCAAAGATTGCATCGAGGCCGTGAAATTGGGTTTTCGCCATGAAAACTCATCCCCCTACTACCCTCAGGCCAACGGACAAGTTGAGGCTATCAACAAAGTCCTAAAAACCATGATCCAACGCATGGTAGGGGAAAACAAGACATTGTGGCATTTACAACTTTTCTCCGCTCTCTGGGCTTATCGGACTTCGGTGAAAACGTCAACTGGATTCACTCCTTTCTAGTTGGTATATGGAATTGAAGCCATTCTACCAATCGAGTGTGAGATTCCATCACTCAAACTTAAAGTAGAACTCCTGCCCCATACTTCTGCTGAAGAAGAATGATTCTTGTATCTATCCCAGCTGGACGAAACACGTCGTGATGCTTCTCTCATTAATGAGGCACATCAAAAATGAATTAAGAGTCAATACAATGAATCTGTCCACCCTCGGACTTTTGCAGAAGGATACTTAGTCCTTGTTTATGACCAAGCTCACGATAAATTGGGAACAGGTAAGTTATAACCTCTATGACACGGTCCTAACATCGTGAAGCATGTCCTACATAGAGGCACCTATGAATTAGTAGATCATGATGGAATTTCCCTGGGAGAGCCCCGAAACGGGCTTTACCTTAAAAAGTACTATGCCTAGATCACCTAGCATCTGTACTTTGTACATTATTGTATTTTAGTTTGGTGTGTCTATTTCTTTCGCGTGCTTGAGTCTTTAACCTTGCCACTCATGACTGTGCTTATGTTTTCATGCACAGATGACGTCTTCCTTTCCTATCTTTTTTGGGTTCGCGGATGGTGCTAGTCGACATACCCAGAACATTGCTTCGGTAGCATGGGTTATTTACCAATTTGACGAGGTGGTGAGTTCATGAGGTATCTGCTTAGGACCAGCAACCAACAACATGGAAGAATATCATGCTGTCATCGAACTGTTGACCCAAGCCTCCTCCCTAGGTATCTCCCGTATCATTGTCTACTTGGACTCCCAACTCATGGTCTATCAACTCATCCGTATCTACGCTATCCATATTCCTATCCTGCTACGTCTCCACCTACAAGTTCGCCGCCTTGAACGAATGTTTGATTACATTGAATATAGACACATTCCAAGATAAATTAATAGTGTTTTGGATTCGTTAGCTAATTACATCATGGATCGGTATCTTTCCCACATATAAGATTTAAGGAAAGCAAAATTGTACATTACATGTAAATTAAAACACATCACAGACATCATCATGTACAAATCATTGGCACTGTAAAAACTTGAAACTGTATATATATATATATATATATATATATATATATATATATATATATATATATATGGCGTGACTGAAATGTTTTTGATTACATCAAAAAGTATGTAGAAGAGAAAAATGTCGGGTCTTTAAACCCCTACAACGCCGCCTCAAAAGGCATACAAAATATGATCACCAGAGAGACTCTAATCTCCCCGCACTACATTGTGCTGCGAGTAACATATCACCGCACGCACTACGCGCCTCAGTAGAGAATTGATATTCTCTGGTACTCCCACAGTGTACCTCTGCAGATGTAAAGGCACTTCTCCCCTCCGGAGAGGAGGAATGCCCATCGTAAGGCCTTGGAGGTTTCTTTCAACCTCCCAGAGACCTATCACTGGTACTACCGGATCTGCTGCAACCGGGATGCCCCCGCGATGTCCTGGTATTAGTATATTGGTCGGGCGCACTGCTCCCTTGTCTGCATGTTGAAAACAATACATCTGTTAAAAAACTCTTCTACATATCCAAAAAAAAATACATATACATTAAAAACATTAAAAACAAAAAACTAGAGAAGGTATGGCTTAGTCTCTCACCTGACACATCCCAGTCTTCCCCCACGGGTAAAATCAAATCCATGCTCCCGCAGAAATCTACCTTAGCATATGGGAAGTCCTCTATCCAGAGATACTGCCGTCTCAGCCAAGCAAAGAAATCGCTAGTGAAACGGAACTCTGACTCCACTACCAGCCTCAGAGATAGACTAGTCCACCTCTCCATCCTTGGTTCGTCCACTGGTCGCACCGCCAGTGCTATCTGAGGCTGCATCTGGGGGATGCGCTCTAGAAAAAATGAGACCAAAAATGAGCCATAACCAAACTGTTTCTGTCCCGTCCTGCACCATGAAACCTGTTCCTTCACATTTTGAAGGAACCCTGCACTCCAGTTGAACAGTGTTGGTTCCAAACACTGAACACCATAAGCCACCTGCGATCTTGATGCCAGATGCGCACTAGTACTGCCCGTCACGCTCGTGATAGAAAACAGTATGGACCGGAGGGGTAGCTCTCGAATATCCTTAATAGGGATTCTACCCCCTACTAGTCTTGCACCTGGGATACAGTGGTGTGCCAGATACACGTACACTTGCTCAGGTAGCTCCCTCTACCCGGAGAAAGATATGGGAACCCCTCTTTTCGAGAGGCCAGTCAAAAAATACATGTCTTCTAACTCAATGGTTAAAAGATGTGTGCCAATCCGGAATCCTTGCTCTGCAACATCCCATAGGCCGATCATATGCTCAAGCGATAAAATCTCTTTCTTCATTTTTTGCAACTTGAAGAATTTGAGTAAGCCACAAGCTCGCAATGCATCCCATGTGTGGGGACTCCGCAAGGCAACTAAGTCATCCATCTCATGTTCTCTTTCTTTCCACTCGATCATGGTCGCCGAAATCGCCTACAAAACAAAAGAACAAAGAAATTCATCATTTCAACGTTTTGGCAATTTCGGCAATTTTTAAAAGAAATTTAAAACACAAAATCTAAATACCTACATCATTTAAAGTGACCACACCCTCTTTTACAATCACCATGCCCTCTCTTAGCCATTTAACATCCATCATATAACAATGAAATGTTTTAAAATAAAAACGACTTCTTTATGGCTGCGTGGGAATATGTGGCGATTTTTCATGGGTTCTTTGCCAAAACAACCCATCCAATCTGCTATTGAGGCATTGGCATCTTGGACATCCCTCTATAGAACGTTTTTGCAAAAAGAATCCCCTTTTCCCATCATTTTTAAAAGAGGCCGATTTTGATCTTTTTGGGGAAACTTAGGGCTTCATATTTTAAATTAAATGATGCTATGAAAATGAATATTAAACCATTCAATTGAAAGAAGGAGAAATGAAGATCTACCTGGTCCGAACGGCAAAAGGAACGGTCAACCGTAGCTCCGGTAGCAAGCAAAACAAGATCCGCTGTCAAAATGAGAATCTCCACTACTCCAAAATCCTTGTACAAAATGAAATGGTAAATGAAATTTTCATTGTATTGTTATTTATAAATTTCCATTTTTATGAGGTATAGTCATTTATGGGTCTCTCTAACAATATAATGGCTTCACTAAACCCCTGGTTGGTAGTTTTGGCATCGCAGGTTTCCTGGCAGTTCTGATGGGTTATTTACCTTGTCGCACTTATGAGCATAGTCTTAGTTCGTTCTCAAGATCGACAATATGAGAACGTAAACGGGTAAACTTTTATCTCTTTTTTGGACCCGTACGGATACACGAACACACGAAAAACGAACCCCCCTGGAGTCATCTTTAAACCCTTTTCAGACTCTCCAAATATGAAAAGATTTTCGAGTGACCTTGCTTCCTTTCACACTGGTTAAAAGGTCAGAAAGGGCTTCTTTCAAGTGATAGTTTATCTCTTTTTTAGTCTCGTTAGACTACTGTACGAAAAAGGAACCGAGAGAGTTCTCTTTTAAGTGTTTTTCCAAACTCTATAATCCTGAAAAACCTTCGAGTTTTCTGTCTTTGGACATGTTAAAACACACATCGACAAGCCCATATGGGACCGATCCCTTACTTCTTCCGGTTCATTAAATAAAGGAAGAGGAACTTACCGAAGGTGAGTTATATCGAGCATGTGTTATCCTCCTCGAGCTCATTAAATCAAAAAGAGGAACTCGTCTATCTGGATGGGGGAAAAAATTGAAAGGAGCAAGCCAAACAGTCTCTTGAGAATATTATTCAGCAATTCTTAGAATCACCCTTGAACACAACACTTTGTCATTTGCACGCATCAAAATCTGCTGAACCTCTGCACTGAGCCAATCCTTTGAGTTCCTTTCAATCCTTTGGGTCGCCCGATGCAAGTCACAGTATCCACTGCATAGTTTTGGTCCATGTCATGTTTCGCTATTGTGCCTCAGTGTTCAAGGGAAGTATCCACCTCGAGAGTCAGCCATCCCAAATATCTTGCCTCAAAACCCATGTCAGTCCATGTTCTTTTGATCTACCAATTACATCTCTATGTCTGTTTCGTGTTGTTGATGGGGGATACATCAAGTCCCTCCCTCGACGAGTCTATTCCTGTTGACTTCAACACATTATTTAGGAATTAGGCTTAGAAACTAGTTAGTACTTTGGGACCTGCATACCTCAATGGTAGGGCTCCTCACATTCGAAAGTAGGTTTATATCATTGACCTCTGATCGGATGATTCCATGGATGTTTGACCTCAGCTCATCTATTCACATTCGCTGGAATGTACTAGGGTACCTTGGGAATCATTGGCATTAATGGTGATCTCCCTCACACTTGTTAACGGTTCGCACCATTGACCGGTAATCAAGTGGTTTCTACCATGTTCGACATCAGGACATCTATTCACATGGTTAGAATTGTACCACATTGGGATTGATAAGAAGTCCTTGGGTTGAGTCGTCATTCTGATACATACTTTTCCCAGGTTGCGAAGGAATTTCTCTTGGATGAATGATGCATACATTGTTACATAGATCCACTTTGTATTGGTCGTGGCTATGTCTTGTCATCCTGTAGATCCACTGTGTATTCCTCGTGGCTACGATCAGTCCGAGTCATCAGAGTATAGATCCACATTGTATCTTCGGTGGCTATACCTTCTTAGCAATACAATTATGGATCCGCAGTGTATTTTATGGCAGCCATATCTTGAAAGTCTTGATCACCCAAGCATAGGTATGCCTGCCTTGGGTTTTGAAATATGTCATGATATTTGTTAGATGTTTGTGTGCAGCTTCCGTCAGGTTCTCCGAGTCTATACCCTTTCTTGAACATCTACAAAGCATTTCAGTTATCAGTTCGCATCTTCTAGCTTCATACTTTGGGGGGAATTCTGTTACACCTCGATATTGCCCACTTCAATAAGTGTCGTAAGTGTCGCATGATCCTCTCGACTATCGCAAGTGTCGCATGTCATTCACAAGTGTCGAAAACATCAAACAAAGCATACTGTCATGATGATGACACCAAGGAGACATCTATAATAGCTCAGACACTTGGTTTGGAGGAGGAAGAATGATTAACTGGAGTCAAGGAACTTTTATCACCTGAGAAGAGCTCTTAAACAAAGGTTTTGAAGGGGAGCACTCCCTCAGGTCAGCCTTAAGAGCACTGGCGCTCCCCTATAAGGTATCAGGGAGCATTATAACGCTCATCTGCCCCTCAAGAGGAGCGTTATCCATCCTTGGAGCGCTGGCGCCCCCCTTAAGCTTCCTAGGGAGCGCTATAGTGCCCTGATGCCCCTTTTGAGGGAGCAATACCTAATTTGAGGCAATAGTTGGCCCGTTGAGGAGAATAAGGGGAGGATCTTTCAAGTTTAGAAGGTAGTTGCTTTCGAATTCTTGGTTCCATTAGGAGATCCCTGATCCAAGGAGGGAATTCCTCAACTTTTTCTAAAGATAACTCAAGAGGTTAAACTCCTCTTAAACTATATAAGAAGGCTCTATGATGGTGAAAAAAAGGAAGAATTGCTAGCATGAAACCTATGATCTCATAGGAAACACACAGTCAGTTGAAGAAGAGTGATCAGTGAAGCTACTATCATCCAGGTTGTGGATCTGTCGAGCAAGGGTTAGACGAAGGGGACTTGACGAAGCTGTCGCATTCGCATCTACGATTGTAAGTACTACTGTCGTTATTCTCATTAATATGACATGCTTGGCCCGTTTCTTTCTAATTTGTGTCTAATTTTACATAAACTTATTGTTGATAGATAGATCTGTTTTCAAGCTAACATCAATAGAGTAGGAAGTGGTCGTACTTTGTTTGTCTATAGGACTCAGCGAGGAGAAAGAGTTCGGAGCTCGATTCAGAGCGTGTAGGGACAAACGTCGATTAAAAGGTACCTCTATCATCCTTCCTTCTAATGTATTAGTTTGCGTAGATTTGAAAGGAAGTCAGTGTCCATGTTAAGCATTTTCTGTCTTAGAGTTAGGGTCTAGCTCTTTGAGGCAATCTACCTGTCCGCGGGGAGATTTTCCTACAACATGGTGTCCTCCACATACTCCTTTAAAAAACTCATCAATGGCACCTTCTGTTTCAGATTCTGTATGATAGCATAATAAGAAACCCAAAGGATCCTTCCAGTATAACTTAGTATTGATAATGAAATATTTGATTTCCTGTAATTTTAAGGTTCTTTCCTTGGAAGGAGTCATGTCAATAGGACATTGAAGAGTAATAAGATATGAAACTATATTGGTATACCAAGAAGAGGAAGAAAATTTTTCATCAATCTAAATTTTTGGCATTTGATCATCATTTTCTTCTATGTATGGGAGAGAATTTTCAGACTCAAAATGATTTATTCCCAGGGCTTTGAAATTTGATTCAACAAGTAATTTTTCCAGACCTTTTCCTTTTACCAGTTTGGTTGGTTTGACTTCCAAATAATATTCTTGAATTTTCTCCAACCATTTTCCTCTTCTTCCATCACTGTCAGGATGAATTAGGATATCTTTGGTTGTGCTAGCAGGTACATATGCAATTATTCTTGAATGTAAAACAAATGTCCGAAAAACCTTGAGTGTCTTTACCATAGCATAATCTTGTTTCTCTAGAATGTCATATTTTAACTCTACATCTCTGAGGATTTTACTAAGAAAGGCAATAGGTTGTTTGAATCCTTCATGATTTTTTTAAGGAGCATTGCTGCAATAGTATATTCATATGCAAAGGAGAATATTAAAAACTCCTATGTATAATGAGGACTTACCAACACCAGTGCTTCTCCTATAGATTTATTTACTCATTGGAAGGATGCATTATATTCCATCGTCTATTTCACCTCATTATCCTTATTCAACATATCTATGATCAATTTGATAATTTCAACGAAATTTGGAATAAATCTCCTCAAGAAATTAATTCTTCCTAAAAATTATTGAATTTCTTTTTTATTTCTAGGAAAATTGATCTAATCATAGCTTCAACTCTTTTTGGATCTACTTTGATTCCATCTATCAATACGATATTCCCTAACAACTTACCTTCTTACATGGAAAAATGTGATTTCTTAGGGTTCAAAGACAAACCAATTTTTCTGTACTTGTCGAATGTTTGTCCAAGATGTACCAAGTGTTTTGTATCATAATTAGAAAAGATTGTCATATCATCTAGATAAATAACAACGAATTTATAATTTTTGCCAACAAATGATATATCCACTACTCTTTGAAAATTTTCACCTGCATTCATCAATCCAAAAGGCATTTTGTCATACATAAAGGTTCTCCATGGAGTAGTAAACACAATTTTTTATTTATCATATTCATGGACAACTATTTGATTATACCTTGAAAATACATCAATCATAGAAATCCTCGTTTCCCCAACCACCTTTTCAAGAACATGATCCATTTTAGGGAGGGAATAATTGTCTTTTAAAGAAGACCGATTCAAATTTATAAAATTAACACACAACCTTATCTCTCCATTCTTCTTTTTGACAGGGACCAAATTGGATACCCATTCAGAGTATCTAAGAGGTACGATGATTTTTTCATCAAGAAGATTTTTTACCCCTCTTTCTATTACCGGTAGGAGAATTGGATTTATTTTCCTAAGATTTTGCTTGAAATGCTTAATACCTGGTTTTAATGGAATCTTATTCACGATAAAAAAAGTATCATAAGTTTTTAATTCTTCATAGGACTATGCAAAAACATATTTATATTCTTTGAGTAATTCAACATATTTACTCTTCAGATCAGTTGGAAGATATTTAGACAACTTGACCATTTTTGAATTTTCATTTGATCCCACATTAAAATCTTCAACCTCTTAAGGCTAAGGCTGCAAGGTAGATTTTAAAGGTATATCATTTTGGTCGAACAACCTTTCTAACAGAATAGGACCCTTGGGAATTTGATTATTCTTAAGAAAGAGCATTCTTTGGTTTGCAATTATATCTTTGAATTTCTCTGGATTTTCTCCTTCTTGCATAATCCAAACATGATCATTTTGATTTTCCTGATCTATGAGTGTCTCAAAAAATTCATCTATCATATCCAAAAATTGTTTTATTTGTTCATCATCTTCAAAAATTTGCCAATAGTGTACATTATTTGGAATGGAAGGTTTATGTCTCATGTCGATTTGATACTTCAATTTCAGAATAGTAGGTGGTATGAAGTTAGTTGCATCTTTAGCTAATGAATCTTCTTGTTGATTATGCAATCTGGGAATAACGTGAATGTTGAAAGATAAGAAAAAGTTTTCTATCAAATCCCATGCGCAATTTCTATAATACCTCATTCTAGGATTATTAGCTTGATATTGTTGTTTGATCTGTTTTACATTAAGTTATGCATCCCCATAAACTATCAAATGTTTAATTTTTATTTTTCTAGCATCTTCTAATCCTAAAATTAAAGCTTTGTATTCACATGTACATTATTTGTGTAATCAATGTCAAATTTAAATCTATAAGAAAAAGGGATGTATTACTCATCACTTGGTTCCATGAATAGTACTCCAGATCCTGCTCCTTCCCAATATTAGGCACCATCGAAAAACATTTCCACATCCCATCTCTAATATTTACATTTTTCTTTTGATCTTATGTTTTTGTATTTTCATTTTCTATACAAACTTGAAATTCATCATCTATGGATAAAATACAATTTCCTAAATCCTGATCGACAACATAGATTGGATAATTATTAGTATTTTGAGGATCACTTACTGTATAGTCCAGTCTATTTTCTCTATACAATCTGGTAAACTATCTACCAAAAATTGGAATAGTAGCATATGTCATGTCTAACTAAACTGATCCTCCTAACTTCACACCCCAAGATCTTGATAAAATCATGCCATATTTTGCAGGAACATCAGCTACTACCACATCCATAAGTATACTTTTAACTAGAATTTGAGCTAGATTTACAACTAAATATTTAATCATACCCTGAAACTTAACCTTTCTGGAATCAAAAGAGTATAAATATTAATAAGGTTTGGTAATTTGTAAGCCCAATTTCTCCATTATTATTTTCGACATCAAATTATGTGAAGCATTTGAATCTAGCATACAGTTATGTAACAAATGGTCATGCATAGTAAGAGTAATATAAAATGGAGCCACTGAGTCTTTATAGTTTTCAATATGTGGTCTAAACATAATCATTGGTTTCTCATCTTGCAAGTTAATAACATGAGCTTGACATTCTTCATTTGAAAAATTAATTACCTTTGAAATCTGCTTCTTGTAAACTGGATTTTTGGCAAGTTCAACTAGAGGGACTAGAATTTTAATCCTATTCAATTCATTCTTAAGATTGAACATGCCAACTGAATTTTCCAATTCTTTGGTTTGAATTTCGACTTCTTTGTTTTCCATCTTTTTAGTTTGCGTTTCTTTAGTTTCACCTTTTCTTATTTGAGCAACTTGTACTTCATTAGGTGATTTTGGAACTACTGCTTCATTTTCTTTATTCCATGCCAAGAGATTTTTTGGTGGATTGGTAGTGGAAATATTTTCTCTTGGCCTCAAATCATATTTATTATGAAGCTCATCCATTATTGAATCGACAAGATCTTTATATTGTACTGTATAGTCTCCCAAGTTATTGATATTTTTCTCATCAAATAATGATCCATGATTTAAATATTTTTCATATTCTTATTTAGTTAAATGTGGTTCAACATAATCATCACTGAGATTGTTTATATCCTCATCTAATTCGTCATAATATTGAACATCATCTCCATGTATAATATTTTATGTTTTAAAAGGAGCCTGAATCTTTTGTTCTTCATTCTTGATTTTACTTTGTTGAATCTAAGGGTTTGTATTGAGGTTTATCCTGAATTTATTTTGATTTATAACATATGGATTAGGTTTGGATTTCTCAATTTCCATCCTGGAAATTTTATTTTATAAATATTTAATGATTTTAGCCATCTCATCCATCTTTTCCTCAAGTGTTTTTTTTCCAGCAATGGAGGACCCTGCTTGTTCTTTAAATATTCTAGATTCTCTTATTCCCATCTCAACCTTTTTTTCAGTTTTCCTGATTCCATCATATTAGATTCAATTTCGATAGAATCATCTTTCATTCCAGCTAATATTGTAGATCTTATTTCCCTTAAAAGTAAAGGGAAATATGAATCAAACACCCCTGCAAAAGTAACTTTAGTAGCTCATTGGGAAGGTTTAACTTAGACTAGAATTTTGCTATACAGTTTATTGAATCTTTGGATAATTTCAGAAATAGTTTCAAAAGTTTTCTTCCTTAAAGATACAAATTCAATTAAGTAATATAAATGTAATTTTTTATCCCCCCACTGTCTTAAGAAAGAAGTTTCTAAATCATCATATGATGCTATGGAATTTGCAGGAAGTCCCCTAAACTAAGTTCTAACTTGTCCCTTAAATGTCTATACTAACAGTCTCATGTAAACATTGTAAATGTGTTGAACCTGCATAGAATAGATCTAGATAAACAATAATACACACATTTTCAGAGAGAATTGGAAAAGGAAGAAGAAGGAGAGAAAGAATGGAAGAATTCTCATTAACCGTTATGAATAATGAATAATTTATGCATGATATACTCTGTATAACTCAGTGAGTTCGACTTGAGGTGAACCAAGTTGCCATAGTGGTGGTATAGAGTGATTTGGACACACACCAGTAGTTATGTGAGTGAACTTCCACCTATTCTAGTCTCTCAAGTAGTTACGGGAGTGAACTGCCACCTAGTTGAGTTAACTAGTCAACTAGTCTTCAGTTAACTGACTGAACAAAGAGTAGTGAGGAGTTAACTCAAGGAATCAAGGCTAATGTGCCACTCTGGTGATTATACCAAGGCAAGGTCGAATTAGCATGGTGATGATCCCAATGCAACATCTAAACTCAACTCAACTAGTCAAACTGAAGTGTCAACTGAAAGAGAATATTCTCCAGGTGGAATATTCTCTCCTAAAATATAGGAGACTGGATAATGACTAATTATGACTAATAAAAAAATAAACCCCCCCCTGAACATCACTATGGTGAAAACAAAGATTGGGTCCCGGAAACAAGGCCATGTTAGGTACCTAAGTACAAAAGATACACTGAAAATAAAGTGAGGAAAGAGGGAAAACCTCATGGGAAACCCCCTCCTCAAGGTACAATCTATGTAAAAAGAAGAACTACAGTTGCTAGGCAACTATGTCCTTCACTCCAATATGACCTCGCAGAGAATGGAATTTCTACTCAGTGAAGGTCTTGGTGAAAATGTTTGTCGTCTTTTCTGCTGAAGGACATAACTGTAATTCGATGGTACCCTCACGTACTAAGTCTCGGATGTAGTGCATGTGGATCTCGATGTGCTTCGTCCACTGCCTCTAAAATAGATCTCTACAGAAATTCAGAGTTCTTTGGTTGTCAAACCAGATGAAGATCGACCGATGAAACTGAATGCCAAACTTAGTGAGAAAATGTTGTAGCCACATAGCCTGAATGGTTATGTTAACTACCCCTTTGTACTCTACCTCGGCTGAATATAGAGAAATGGCAGCTTTCTTCTTGCTCGACCAATAGATAAGCCCAGAACCAAGACTGAGTCAGTAACTATATGTGGACTTGCGATCAATGTTATCACCAACCCATTCAGAATTAGTAAACCCAATGAGATCTAATGTAGAGTCTGCTGCATAATGAATCCCAAAGGTGATGGTGCCCTGTACGTATTAAAGGATATGCTTTGTAGCTTTCCAATGTAGCTCATGCGGCTCTTGCATGAACCTGGAAACTGTGCCAACTGCATATGAGAGGTCTGGTCTGGAGTGTGTGAGATACAACAAGATCCCCACTAGTTTTTTGTACAATGTGTTGTCAACCAGTGGATTCTCCCCACCATCCTCAAGTTTGACTCCTGATAGGAAAGGAGTCGGAGCAGACTTGTAATCTGTCATGTGAAATCTCTCAAGGAGATCTCGTGCATACTTTGCTTGAGACAATTTGATGCCTGATGCATCTTGACTAATCTCAAGTCCAAGGAAGAAGTGTAGTGGACCCATGTCCATCATCAAAAACTTGTCATGAAGAATCCTCTTGACTGCAACAATCACTGAAGTCGAGCAATCGGTGATCAACAAATCATCGACATACATAACTAAAAGTAGAAGTGAATCAATCGTCCTGAGAATGTATACATTCTGGTCTGATTTACAACATACAAAGTTTTGTGACAACATGTAGGAGTCCATCTTGGAATACCAGGCCCTCGGAGCCTGCTTGAGGACATAAAGTGACTTCTTCAGCCGACAAACCAAAGATGAGTCCTGCATAAATCCCTGGGGCTTCTCCATGTAGATCTCCTCAGAGAGATCACTGTGAAGAAATGCATTCTTCAAGTCCATCTGATGGACTTCCCATCCCTTGGCTGCTACAATGGAAAGGGCCAATGGAATGGAATCCATCTTCACTACTGGATCGAAGGTCTCATCATAGTCAATACCATGAACCTGCAGAAAGCCTTTGGTGACAAGCCTGGCTTTGTATCTACTGATCTATCCATCCACTGTGCTCTTGGTCCTATAGACCCATCTGCATCTGAAAAGTTTCCTCCCAGAAGGAAGGGGAACCAAATCCCAAGTCTAGTTCTCGAGGAGGGAGTTATACTCCTCCTGCATGGAGGATTCCCAAAAGGGATTTCCAACAGCCTCACCATAAGACTATTGATCTGAAGACTGAACCAAGAAAATATTCTTGGAAGGCAATGGTTCAATGGTAGTGAGTGCAATAGGAGGATCCTAGAAATCAGATCGAGTCCTCCTAGTATCGGCTGGATCACCTACGAGATCCCCTGCATCCTAAAGATTAGTATGTGCCCACTTGGGCCTTTTCTCTGGCTCTACAACTGCATCTGGATGTTCTGACTCTACATCTGATTATACTGACTCTGAATCTAAATCTGAATCCTCTGAGTCCTCTGAATTAGAACTCTCGTCTGAAGAAGAGTCGACATGTGCATGCTCATCATCTCAGGTAGGTGGAAGAGTAAAGGTGTCTTCATGCGGCTTCTAAGGTACATGCGAGACACTTTCCTCGAATTGGACACTATGCTCAATGCTGAGTCGGTCCAAGGAAATATCAATAAGATGATATCCCTTCACAACATTAGGGTATCCAACAAAAATTCACTCAGTTCTCTGTGGATCAAGTGCCTTCCTCTTTTTAGAGGGAATCTTGGCCCATGCACATGAACCAAAAATACAAAAGTGGGTCACTTCTGATTTGAGGCCTCTCCAAGCCTCGTATGGGGTACTATCCTTGACAGATCTATGGGGCGATCTATTTTGGATGTATGTTTCACATTTAAGTGCTTTGGCCCACCCATAGTATTTATAGTAGTGACTTTGCATGCAACATGCAAAATGCCATCTCCTTTAGAGATCGATTTTTCCACTCAAAAACTTCGTTTTTCTGTGGAGTATAGGGAACTGTGTGTTGCAACTGAATCCCTCCCTCATGGAAAATATTGTGGATATCATGATTCACATACTCTCCCCCATTATTAGTTCGGAGGAATTTGATCTTCTTTCCGGACTGTGTCTCAACCAAGGCTTTGAAATCTTTGAGGTGTTGAGAGACCTCAGTTTTTTGCCTGAGAAAGTAGATCCAAGTAAAACGTGAGAAATCATCAACAAAAATGAGAACAAACCTCACTTTGTTGATGGATGGATGCGGAAAAGGACCCATAAGGTCACTATGGATCATATCTAAAGGTTTGGAAGCTCGTTGAGACTTTCCTTTGTCGAATTTCTCTTGAGGGTGTTTCCCGAGAACACATCCCTCACATACTCCCTTGAAGAAATGGATGTCCAGTAGACCATCAACTAATCTGTTCTTGCTAAGTTGTTTTATGTATTTGAAATTCAAATGTCCAAACCTTTTGTGCCATATCCTACTACTTTCATCAGCATGAGTAAGCAGTAAAGAAGAATCAAGTTCAATGAATTCAGAAAATGTATACAATCTAGACTGATGATTTACCTCACCAGTAGAAACTTGGAGTTGGTTTTCATGTCGTAGATGTCCACGGCATTTGGTGTGGATATGGATTTATTTTTGGTACCAGAATTCTTCATCTGATACACGAAGAGAAGGTTGACAGAAAGCTTGGGAACATGCAACACATTCTCGAAACTTCAGTTGGTGAGTTCAATCCTTCCTTTGTCGGTGACTTTGACATAAGAGTTTTCCCCCATCATAATAGGAGGACCTTTGCATGTATCCAAAGAAGAATATACTACTTCTGACGTAGCCATGTGATGCGATGCTCCTGAATCTACGATCCAAGCATCGGGAGAGGAGTTGATGGAAATCAAGGCATGGCTAGAATTGCCTTTCTTGGAATTTGGATCTTCTGGCTTCTTCTTCTTCTTTGCACCCTTAGGGATGTGATATCCAAGGTTGTTTTGTTGAAGTATCTGAGACATCATATCTATTTTTTTTTTCATGCATGCAGATTCCGAATGGAATCCTTTGTGACAGTATGTGCATTTCTCTTCTTTTCTTCCCTTTTCTCCTTTGGATCCTGAGGCATCGGTGAAGGGTTTTGTGTACCCTTCATTCTTCGTATGTGCATGAGATTTCCGCTTATATTTATCTTTATATTTCTGATATTTTTGGCTGCCATCATGCACAGTAAGTGCATGTGCCCTTGGGCTTTTGATTGTGCCCATGTTGATGAGCTTGATTTGCTCTTGTGTCAGGGATTCGATAAAGTCCTCAAGAGAAGGAATCTTCCAAGTGGATCTAGAGGCTAATATGATAGTATTGAATGTAGATACAAATACTAAGAATTCAGGACCAAGCTTGGAAAGAATGGTGAGAACCATTTGTTTCTCCTCCGATTTATCAACCCCGCAAGCTTTGAGTTGCGACAGTAAATCCTTGAATTTTGTAAATAAATATTGGGTATTCTTGAAGCTTTTTGGATCTAATGTGAGCAACTCCACCTCCAAAATGTGTCCCCTCATCTCATCATGTTTTCCAAATATCCCTTCCAATATGGTCTAGGCTTCATTGAGAGTCTTACAAGAAGATATATGAAAAAGGATATCGAGAGAAGTAAGACTGCAAATTGTTCTGAGTGCCTCATCCATGCGATTTAAGTACTTGCATTTTTCTATGGCTGATGTCAACTCTGTATCTGTATTCATGGTTAACCTATACAACCCTCTGGATCGAATATGTATGGCTATTTTCTCCTTCCATGCAAAATAGTTGTAAGGTGTAAGAATGAATTCTTTTTGGAATTTCATCTTTCCGCTATCTTCAATCTTTTGTACCTACAAAAAAATTTGGTGTAGATTTTGCTTGGAGGTTCGTCGACTCTGATACCATGTAAAATGTGTTGAAAATACACATAATATATCTAGATAAACAATAATACACAAATTTTCAAAGAGAATTGGAAAAGGAAGAAGAAGGAGAAAAAGAATGGAAGAATTCTCATTAACCGTTATGAATAATGAATAATTTACACATGATATACTTTGTATAACTCAATGAGTTCGACTTGAGGTGAACCAAGTCACCATAGTGGTGGTCTATAGTGATATGGACACACACCAATAGTTATGGGAGTGAACTGCCACCTATTCTAGTCTCTCAGGCAGTTACGAGAGTGAACTGCCACCTAGTTGAGTTAACTAGTCAACTAGTCTTCAGTTAACTGACTGAACAAAGAGTAGTGAGGATTTAACTCAAGGAATCAAGGCTAATGCACCACTCTGGCGATGATACCAAGGCAAGGTTGAATTAGCATGGTGATGATCCCAATGTTGCATGGTGATGATCCCAATGGAACATCTAAACTCAACTCAACTAGTCAAACTGAAACAAAATATTCTCCAGGTGGAATATTCTCTCCTAAAATATAGGAGACTGGATAATGACTAATTATGACTAATAAACAAATAAAAACCTTAGGAAAAAGAAATCCTAGGTGTGTGAGAAGTAAATCCAACAAAAGTCTTCATGTTCAATGCCAATAATATCAATAAATTGATCAAAAAATGTTATATGCTCTGTGGCTGTTAAATCCCCTTCTCCCATGAATTTAGGTAGACTTTTCATATAATTCTCAGGTAAATTACACAAAACTGTAGGGAGGGATAAGGGGGCATATCTAGCAACAACCTTAGAAAAAATACTTGGAGGAGGTAGTGGTGGATTTATATTTCCACCAACTCCACTGCCTCCTGCACCGTCTATTGAAAGTTTAGGAGAAACGATACTAGGGATATAATGTAGATTATCAAATATTTCAAAAAACTGTTGTAATATATATTTAATTGCTTCAGGAAGAGGAGAGAAAAAATTTGCTAGATAATCAAAAGGTGATGATTCTCATGAGAGGGATGTAAAATAAAAATCATATGGAAAATGGGAACTTGAGATTGGTATTTCAGATAGGCTAGATGGGTAATTAGGGGTAGTAATAGGAGATGAAAATGAGTATAAAAGGTGATCTTCAATATTTTCAGAGACATAAACTTTTACTTCGAGAATACTAAGGACACGTCACATATAAATGACATTAAGAGTTGAAGAAGATTATCTACTCTCACTGGTAAAAGTATCTATCAAAGACAAAGGGTTATTATGGAAATTTTATCCCTTTATATCATATAACTTTACTTCAGAAATTACATCCTCCATATTTTCTAACTTAATTTCAGGATTACTAGTTGAGGCTTCTGCAGAATGAGGTTTACTTTGATGTTTTTCTTTAGAACTAAGTAAACTTATTTCTTCTGTTGGAATACTAACATTAAATTGAGTAACATTAGGTTGATATACCTTAACTATGTTGATTATTTTGGTTGGTTGTCATTGATGTCAACCCTTGAAGAAAGTACGATAGAAAATTTCTGTAGAACAAAGGTTTGTGTAATGGACCCAAGTTTGTTTGATGGATAATGGTATGAGTTTTGATATATTTGCAGGTAATACTATTCCATATGGATAGTACATGTCATGTCATTTCTGGTGGTATGTGGAACGTCTCATAACTCTTCACGGTTAGAGAGTTATGGCCATGTGAAGTTGTAGAAAGGTTTGGGTAATGGACCCAAGTTTGTTTGATGGATAATGGTGTGAGTTTTAATATATTTGTAGGTAAGAATATTCTAGATGGATAGTACATGTCATTCCATTTCCATTGGTATGTGGAACATCACATAACTTGTTAAGCCCTAATGTTGGCTCATTACCCCTTAATTGGGGCATATTAGATTAGTAATGCTATTTTATTTATGTCGGATTTAGGCCATTAGTTGTAATTTAGATTAGTAATGTTATTTTAATTATGTGAGCTTTAGGACATTATTTGTAATTATACCTCCTAGTCTCCTATATATACCAAGGAGACATTTTCATTTTGAATCATCTTGTACTTGAACATTTAAGTGGGGTAAAAGGAGGTTGCCCCCTCGAAGAGGCTTATTATCTGAAATTATCTCTTTTTCAAGGCGTTGAGTACTTTTTCTGAGGTTTTTATATGCTATATTGATGTTTGGTTCTTAACATAACTCCTCACGGTTAGAGATTTATGGCCATGTGAAGTTGGAGAACCCGCATGAGTCATCTAGAAGCCCCAAAAGGTCAAAGTAGTCAAAGTGGTTTAAGAGATTTTAGGAGGTAAATAATAAAGTGAAGTGATGAGTGTACTATAAGCCAAAGTGAATACAAAAGAAATTATTTAAATAATAAATTTAATGGATAAATTACTAAGTGGACATGTGGTTAGAAGTGGTTTAACCCTAAAATAATGAAAGTGGGTTAAGATGGTTAAAAGGTAACCCCTCGAGGAAGCTACATGAAAGTATAAATAAGAGGCAAGGCTCTCTCATTTTAATAACACTTGAGAATATTGGATATCTATAGGTGACTGAGGTAACCAAAGGATATCGAAGCCAAATTTTAGAGGGAAGCTGAAGTAAAGAAGGTCGAAATTCAAGAGAGGATAAATTATTTTGATGATTCTTTCTAAGGTATGTTATTTATAGGTCATCTCACCATTTTCGCAATAAAAATTTTCTAGAATGATTTAGACCATGAAATTGGGAGGAAATTGAGGCAACATATCCAAGTAGTTTTGATACAAATTTCAGCTTGTGGGTCATTGTATTTTTGGAGTTACATGCCGTGGAAAATGGGATTTGTGGATAGTCCTGAAACTAGTCTAAAATAGGTGTTTCGGGTAAAAACGTCATAAATTCTTCATAACAGATCCAAATTTAGTAAGACCAAATGTATTTGTTAGAGTACAGTATTTAGTATTTTTTGTAAAATTTTAAGATCCATACAACAAATATTCTGTGTGGGGCACGCTCTAGAAGTTCACTCTCTAGAATAAGCCAGAATTCAACAAGGTATGCCATTTTTTCTATAACCCCTTTTCTGAGAGGTTCCAAGTAGTGAAGTCTGGAGGAATTGCATAAAAAACATTGAAGAAAATTTTGTACCATTTTTAGATCTTTATTCATTACAACGACATAGTTATGATTATTTCAAGTTAGGGTTGTTGACTAATCCAAAATTAGTCTCGTGAGACTAAAGTAAAGTTTGATGAAAATGCTAGTCTATTGTTGTTAAAGTTAAGGAAGGTTTGCAGGTATGTGATCTTATACACTAGGTATATTATAGAGTTACAAATCAGATTTGGATGATGAAATTGATGAGGGCATTTGGTTGAGGTACATGTTGGGTACATGGTTGAGACAAATAGTTGATGAATTTGCACATACATGAGGTGTATAGTTGATGATGTTGGTACATATTGATGATTTATAGTTGATGAGTAGTTGATACATGATTGGTACATACTTGGTACATGCCTGATGCACTTTTTTATGGTACAAGTTGATTACAGGTTTTTTGGTACAGTTTGGTGCATGGTTGATGCACTTGTTTATAGTACAGGTTGATTAGAGGTTGAGGTATAGGTTGGTGCATGGATGATGCACTTGTTTATGGTATAGGTTGATTATAGGTTGAGGTACAAGTTTATGCATGGTTCAATTTATTGGTACAGGTTGTTTGGTGCAGGTTGACTGGTACAGGTTTACATCAGTATATCTCACAGTGATAGTGTGACAGTGGTTCCATCATTCTACTTCTACGTCAGGGTGGTTGGATGGGGAAAGGACGGCTGGTTGTAGCCAGAGAACATAGGGGGTTGTAGCCTCCGTTTGGTTGTATCCAGAAAATTGGGGAGTTGGATATTCCCTCAAGTTGTAGCCTGAGAAACTAGGGGGTTGGAGATTCCTTCCAGTTGCAATTGGAAAAAAAGGAAGTTGGTGCTTCCAATGAATGTAATTCTTAAAGACATAAGAAAAAAAAAATTGTTGTCTTCTCCTGCTTTGGGTTTCCACGTAAAAACACAGGTGTACTGTGTATGTGTATGATTTCTCATTTGTTCATTATTTATTTGCTCTGAAACTATTGTATGATAATGATACATTGATATAACACTTGCATATTATGGTTAAAAAGGATTGAATTTCTCTATTATTGATTCACCCCCCTTCTCAGTAATCCAACAATTGGTTTCATAGCAGGTTCCTTCAAGAAATAGTTTAACCACTAGAAGGAGATCATGGATTATTTTGAGAATGGAGTACCATTGTTTAATGGTAAAAATGGTTTAAAGTATGAGATGTGGAGCATAAGGATGAAAGTATTTTTATAGGAACATGGGAATTATATTTGACTATCAGTATTTACAGGATATGATAGTTCAAAAAGGGCAAAGACTGCAGCCAAGAAGGAATTGAATAAGAATAAAAAAATAGCAATGGATTTCATCTGGGAAGGATTACCTAATCCGGTAAGAGAAAAGGTTGGTAAATGTTCATCAACCAAAGAACTTTGGGATAAGTTACATGACATATATTCTTCACCGATCACAGATTAAGAAAATGCCAAAGAAGATGCAAGTACATATCAAGAAGAGATGTGTGCACCATGTCAAACAAATTCAGAAGATGAAGAGTACATAATAAACATAGGCATGCTTTTTTTCTTTAATTGTGAAAAACACGGACAACTTGAAATATAAAGCCATGAAGGAAATGAGACAGAAAAATAAATTGAAAAAAAAGACAATTATGAGGCAAAATTGATTAGTTCTTTAGATCAACTAAGATAAGAAAACAAGTCACTCAAGAAAGAATTGATGAAACAAAACAAAAGTGTTCACATTTTCAAAGAATCCCAACAGGTCATTGAGAAATTAAGAACTCATCTAGAAGAAGCCAGAAAGATCGAAGAAAATATTGAATATCAAAAGCAGTGTTTGGAAGCAAACATAGCAACACAGAAGGAAGAAAAAAAAATGAGAGAGAAGATATTGACAGATCATCTTAAGGAAATAACTAATGATCTAAACCAACTTGAGTCAGAGTTTGGTCAAGAAGATAAAGTTACTAGAAGAAGAAATAATCACATTAAAAATTCATCTTGAAGAAGTGAAGAGAATAGAAGAAGTCATGAAGTCTCATATATTAAAGAAAGAAGAAGAGGTTGAGAATATTGAAGAATAAGTTGTCACATTGAGAAGTAAAATCGTCAATCTCAAAAAGAACGTTGAAGAGAAAGAAACATCCACATCAGTTACAGAGAATGAAGAGAAGCACTCTAGATTGCTAGAAAAGAAGAATGAAGAAAATAGAAAGAGTTATGCAGAAGTACTCAAAGGAAAGAATCATGGTCAACCATAATCTAAGAAAACTATTGAAGATACATCTTCAATAAGACCATATGTGTTCAATCCACAAATAAGCTTCAATCATGATCGTGATCAGTCAAGGCAGAAATTCAGAAGGACTACGCCAAAAAGAAGATCATTCACTCTTAGGTATGCAAATTTATTTTATGGTCATTGTTTTTATAGTACTAATTTTGGACATAAGGTTGTAGATTGTAGGGATTATAAAATAAATGTTCAAGAAGGAAGTGTCTATGTGGTCGCACGTAACATTGAGTGTTACAAATTCCATAACTATGGACACATAGCCAGTGATTGTAGAAGCATGATCGATACTTCCATGAAAGAGAACATTGATATCAGATATACAAAATTATGGATAAGAAAACATGAAGAACAGGTGAACAAAGACCAGGTACCAGAGATTGCAGGATTGGAAATAAAACGAGATGAAGAAAATTATACAAAGAAAAATAAAGACGTTAGATACAGAAAGGTTTGGAAAATAACTGAAAGAAATGAAGGACATGTAAATAACGAACATGTTCAAGAGATTGTACTTTCAGGCATTGTAGTGAAAGATTAATCCACATAAAGAAAGAAAGAAGTCATAGCTCAGAGAGATAATGAATCTACCAATGAACATTATGATGAATCTACCAATGAATATGATGATGAATACAAATCAGAGCGGGAATTGTTCTGAGTCATCCGGCTTAGAGACTCCCAGGTAATATGAATATTAAACAGGGGGAGTCTATGCGATAGTTGTGACAGACCAAAGAACCATCCTTTGAGAAGCTTGAAGAGTTTGAGAAGACAGATTCAGAGAAGTCAGTTAGTAGAAGTACAATTTGATAGATTAATCAAGACTTCATGATATTATAGTGATAAATGGGTCAACATTATGGACAGTTGCACAAGTAGAGTCTTGGAAAGTATGGAAAGAGATGGATTTGTAAGAACACTTAGAAGGTTTGGACAGATATATGATAGTGGATGAGATCATGGATTCATATATTGGTTCATAGAGTGGTTCAAAGACAAATGAACATTATCATAATGGATGATAATTACACAGGAAATGGATCGAACAATGTTAATGGATTCCAAATTAACAAATATATTTTGGACACATGCAGTGCATACAATGGTTCACATTCAAAATAGAGTAATGCTCATAAACAAAAATGACAAAACTCCCTACGAGCTATGGAAAGGAAGACCAACAAATGTGAATCACTTCAGAGTATTTGGAAGCAAATGCTACATCAAAAGAAAAGATGACAGAATGGGAAAGTTTGACTCTTGTGTGGAGAAAGGAGTACTTATTGGTTAGTCAAGTACAAGGAAAGCATACAAGTGTTACAATCTGAGGTTGAACAAAGTTGTGGAAATAATCAATGTAACAATTGATGAAACAGGTGGACGGGAATTAAAGGAAGACGAAAATGAATCAATGGAACAACTTTACTAAGAAGAAGCAAAAGATGAAGAAGAAGTAGAAGGGGAAGATGAAGAGGATCAGACAGAAGTAGAATAGCAAGTCCATCAAGTGCCTCCAAAGATACCTAGCAAATGAGTATAGAAGAATCATCCTTCAGATCAGATTGTCGGAAAAAAATATGCAAGAGTTGAGACTAGAAGAAGAATCCATTCACTAGAACAAACACACCTAGAACACTCTTCTATGATTGAATCAAAAGTTTTGAAGAGGCCAGAAAGGATGAATTTTGGAATAAGGACATGGATGAAGAATTGGATCAAATAGAGAAGAATGACACTTGGGAATTGGTTCCAAGACCAAAGAATAAGAATGTGATTGGCACAAAGTGGGTATTCATAAATAAATTGAATGAATATGGACATGTTATAAGGAACACAGCTAGATTGGTATGTAAAGGATACACATAGGTTGACGTAATCGACTTTAAATAAACTTTTGCTCTAGTTGCCAGAATGGAAGCAATATGATTTCTCCTAGCTTATGCATGCTCAAAGAATATTAAAGTGTATCAGATGGACATGAAATCAACTTTTTTGAAAGGGGAACTTGAATAATAAGTCTACATTGAACAACCAAAAGGATTTTAGTTGTCAGAGAACACATATTATGTGTTTAAATTTAAGAAGGCCTTGTATGGTCTAAAACATGCTCCTAGATCATGGTACTCTAGACGAGATAAATATCTACAGGAGGTAGGGTTCATAACAGGAAGTGCAGATAGAAACCTCTACATCAAGGTAACTCAAGATAGTATTTTATTAATTGAAGTTTATGTTGATGATATTATTTTTGGAAGAAATGATGACAGGTTAAGAAATTTGTTTGCAAAGGATATGCAGAATGAATTTGAAATGTCATTACTTGAAGAACTATCCTTCTTTCTGGGTCATCAAATACATCAAAGCAACCAAGGAATTTTTATTTTTCAAACTAAGTATATCAGAGAAATGCTAAAGAGGTTCAGAATGGAGGATTGCAAACTAGTTACCACTCCTATGAAAACCAGTTTAAAGTTGAGAAAACATGATGATTCAAAGTCTACAAACCAGAGGAAATATAGGTCGATGATTAACAACTTACTATATGTGACAACATCCAGACTAGATGTAATGCAGGAAGTTGGAAAGGTGGCATGATTTCAAGCAACACCAAAGGAATCACATGTATTGGCAGTGAAGAAGATTTTCAGATATCTCAAAGGAACATAAGAGTTTGGATTATGGTATCCAAAAGGAAAGGATCTATCACTTATTTCCTACACTGATGCAGATTGGGTAGGTTTCATTGATGACCGAGGAAGCACCAGTGGAGCAATGTTCTACTTGGGTGAGTGTTTAGTATCATGGCTAAGCAAGAAACAATCATTAGTATCCTTATCTACATCTGAGGTAGATTATATTGCAGCAACATCATGTTGTACACAGGTTCTATGGATGAAGCAAACTCTGACAAGTATACAGGTTGAGTATGATGAGCTCATTCCAATCTATTGTGATAATACAAGTGCCATCAATATCTCAATGAACCTGGTGATGCACTCCAAGACTAAGCACATTCCAATCAAGTATCACTTTCTACGGGAAAAGGTTATAGAGAAGAACATCAAAGTTGAATATGTGGGCACAAAAGAACAAGTGGTAGACATCTTTACAAAACCACTTCCACGAGAAGCCTTTGAGTATCTTTTTCAGATACTCAGAGTAATTTCTACTCCTAAATGAATGTTTTTGAATGCTTATATTATATGTCTTAGATCTACACGAGGAAGCACCATAAAGAGGATAGTTCATGCTGGGAGATCAGTTTCAAGAAGAGTTCAGTCAGGGGGAGTATCCCCACAGATAGTTCAGTTAGGGGGAGTATCCCCATATGGAAAGATACATTTTCCATTGATGACAAAGGGGGAGAGATTTATCAGATGTAGGATTAGAGAAAAAGCACAGAGGCATGGTTCTAGGGGCAGTGATGGCCACAGGGGGAGCATGGGTGATATGACTTCAATATTGCATCAGAGTGTTTCCATCAATGAAAAAGGGGGAGATTGTTGATTATTTGGGTTGGTTGTCATTGATGTCAACTCTTGAAGTAAGTCCAGTAGAAAATTGATGTAGCACAAAGGTTTGTGTAATGGACCCAAGTTTGTTTGATGGATAATGGTATGAGTTCTAATATATTTGCAGGTAAGACTATTCCTGATGAATATTACATGTCATTCCATTTCTGGTGGTATGTGTAACGTTATATAACTCCTCACGATTAGAGGGTTATGTCCATGTGAAGTTGGAGAAAGGTTTGGGAAATGGACCCAAGTTTGTTTGATGGATAATGGTATGAGTTTTGATATATTTGTAGGTAAGAATATTCTATATGGATAGTACATGTCATGCCATTTCCATTGGTTTGTGGAACGTCACATAACTCCTCACAGTTAGAGAGTTATGACCATTTGAAGTTGGAGAACCCTCATGAGTCATCTAGAAGCCCCAAAAGGTCAAAGTAGTCAAAGTGGTTTAAGATATTTTAGAAGGTAAATAATAAAGTGAAGTGATGAATGCACTATAATTCAAAGTGAATACAAAATAAATTATTTAAATAATTAAGTTAATGGATAAATTACTAAGGGGGCAAGTGGTTAGAAGCGGGTTAACCCTAAAACAAGAAAAGTGGGTTAAGATGGTTAAAAGGTAACCCCTTGAGGAAACTACATGAAAATATAAATAAGAGGAAATTCTCTGTCATTTTAATCACACTTGAGAATATTGAATATCTATAGGTGATTGAGGTAACCAAAGGATTTCTAAGACAAATTTTAGAGGGAAGGTGAAGTAAAGAAGGCCGAAATTCAAGGGAGGATAAATTGTTTTGATGATGCTTTTTAAGATATGTTATTTATAGGTCATCTCACCATTTTTGCAATAACTTTTTTTCTAGAATGATTCAGAGCGTGAAATTGGGAGGCCATTGAGGAAACATATCCAAGTATATGTGATACAAATTTTAGTTTGTGGTCATTGTATTTTTGGAGTTACATGTCGTGGAAAATAGGGTTTGTGGCTATTCCTAAAACTAGTCTAAAACATGTGTTTCGAGTAAAAACATCATAACTTATTCATAATAGATCCATATTTAGTAATACCAAATGTATTGGTTAGAGTACAATCTGTAGTATTATGTGTACAATTTTCAAATCCATGCAACAAATATTCTGTGCGGGGCATACTCTATAGGTTCTCTCTCTAGAATAAGCCAGAATTCAACAAGGTATGCCATTTTTTCTATAAATACTTTTCTGAGAGGTTCCAAGTAGTGAAGTTTGGAGGAATTGCATAAAAGACACCGAAGAACATTGTGTACCATTTTTAGATATTTATTCATTATAGGTACATAGTTATGATTATTTCAAGTTAGGGTTGTTGACTAATCCAAAATTAGTCATGTGAGACTAAAGTAAAGTTTGATGAAAATGCTAGTCTCTTGTTGT
>ML787535.1:121179-158503 GCA_009831015.1 Picea engelmannii | reverse complement strand
AAAGTGAGAGAGAGGGAGATATATGGAGGTATCGAGAGAGAGAGATATGGAGAGAGAGAGAGAGAGGGGGGGGGGGGCGATAGAGAAATATTTCATGTTAATAGGAATGCACAAACGTTCATGTTCCTAATAATGTGAGTGCATATTATTTATATTTCAATTTTATTAGGAATTCACATGTGTTCTTGTACACGTGTTTCTCAAGAATGCGTGCACCTTATTGAGAACATACACGTATTCTTGGGAACGTGCCTACGCGGATTGTTGAATGTAGGTTCACGGTTTTCCAAACCCATCACATTAGGAACACATGCATGTTCCTAGAAACACAGATGTGTTCCCACGATTCCACGTTCTTGCTCACCCAATTTCCACTTTATCATCCACCAACTTCATGCACCCACCCTTAGATTAAAAATTTATTGTTTAAATTATGAAACCCTGGGTAGGGGGCATTACATTTGGTATCAGAGCCAAGTTTCAAAACTTGAACCAGGGCCTACCCACCCTTGAGACTGAAGGTTTATAGATGATGTTCAGTCAATAACCTAGAAGTTTAAACAAGTCATAACCTACAACATTATTAAAACCCTTTACAACAAACAAGAAATAACCCTGTAAAACCCAAAAAACCCTAAAATTTCCACTGTGAAACCCTGAAATAACTCTTATAAAAGAAAACAAAAACCTTATAAGAATTATAAAATAGGTGAAAGGCACAAGGAAAGAGTCGTGGAGACCTATTCCTTCCTTTCATCTCTGACTCCAACCACCTTTTTTGCAACAAGCCTTCAGCTGCAAGGTACAAAAAACTAACAAGGGTTAGGGAAGAAGAGTTATTTCATAAGATAAACATAAATGGAAATTATGATTTTTTTTAATCTAAAATATAGAAATAATATATATATACACACCATTGAATTATTAAATATATATATATATGTGTGTGTGTGTGTGTGTGTGTGTGTGTGTGTGTGTGTGTTTGTGTGTGTGTGTGTTTGTTAAAAAAGGATTTAGGTAGTAATAAATAAATAACAACGAATAAGAGAAAGATGTGAGTAAAATATGCACGATAAAAAGAAGATTATAAAAAGCATAAAGTATAAAAAGGGTGAAATATTTTTTTATTATTATTATCAAAAGTATAATGAAAATGAGGTAAATGGAATATAACAATGATGAAATTAAAATTATAAAGTATAGAAAGGGTGCAATATTTTTTTTATTATTAGCCAAAGTATAATGAAAATGAGGTAAACGGAATATAACAATGATGAAAGTAAAATTATGAAAGAATGAGTGAAAGTAAGAGATAAAGTGAAATAAACTAGTAATAATATACATAAAAAGGGGAAATAATTGGAATTAAAATCTCATTTATTTTTTATTTTTTAATTTATATTGTATCCCTAAGTTGCTCGCACCCACTGATGTTGGCCATGGATGAGCCCACCATGAAGAACTTGTTAGAACTGGATTAAGGAGAGAAGGGAGGGTGGTCATGCGGTTGACCCTTTCCTTCTCCCACTAGGAGCATACACTTGATAAAAAAAACATACATACGCAAAGAAACCATCTATACCTATGATCGCGGCCACTGGCTAAGGCTAGCATGCCCAAGAAGAAAAAAAAATGAATGGAAAGAGAAAGATAACGTCACCTAAGAGATTATAACTCTTGCAAGGAAACCTCGTGTACTTAGCAGGCACAAAACTGCTGCCTTAACCACTCAGCCAACACGACGGAGCTAAACTACCAGCTAAGCCTACGAATTCAACTCCCTGAGAGATGCTTGGCTCCAAGATGAGGCATGGTCCAATCTAGTGGCCATGGTTGTGCCCTTCGGTGATCCCAAAATGGAAGGAATAATAAACTATTGTCTTATTTAGATGCTTAAAGTTGTTTAAAGAATTCAGCTATTAATTAACCATGTTGTAAAAACAGAGATATGAACAACAAAAAAATGAGACAAAGACAACAAGAAATTGATAACAGAGTTCACCAATGAGTGGCTACGTCTTTGGGCCCGCTTCCAAGTGGAGGACCTCTTTATTGATCTTCCAATGCTCAAGTTCTCTTTACAATTGTCTCTTTGTTGTTACAAGAGACTTCTAATCTATTGTGCAAGACCTCCTTGCTCATATGCATACAAGCCTCATTAATCACCTCTAAAAAACATGGCATAATGCCTCTCAAAACATGAGAAATGGACAAAATACACAAGTTTCTCCTCAAATTCCATGCGTCAAAAAGTTCCACCTCAAGCTCAAAAAGCCTAGTTTAAATAGGTTTTAGGATCAACAAGAGAAGCCTAACTTCTCTTGAAGATATGGCCTCTTTTTGGGATCAAATCCCCCTCCAAATGGTCAAAATATCCCCAAAACACCAATTCTAGACCAAAGATTTATTAAAAAACCCACTTTGTAACAAAAATTTAACAAATACATAGAGTAGCCCCTTTGGGCTAGGCGTGCACCCCCTAGAATTGGTCACATGACCACCATATGGCCAAGTACTAGCCCTTTGGGTTGCGCGCTGGCCTGGTATAGATGCTAGCTCCTAGATTCGGGGACATGCACATGTGACCTTGGTTCAATGGATAACTCTGTGTGCACCCTTGTAGGGTTTGGACCCTTGTCTTATGGGATCTCTCGAGATCTGAAGGCTGGGGCCTATCACCTACCCCCGCACTCCGCTTGTTGCAGGGTTCTGTGGTAGAGTCATATGCTATGTCGAGGACTGGGGCTAGGCCCCATCCCATTCCTCCATTTACATTGAGTGCTATCCATTTTAAATAGAAGTTGGTGGGATTTCTTTAACAAGCCCCACCACCATTGAAATGGTAAGGAACTCTCCCCAAGCCTCTTGCTTGGATAGGTCATGGGTTCAAGACCCACAGACCCCCGAACTATTTTTTGACTTGGCTTACCAAATGACTTGGTGCCACGTGGCACCACTACATTTGCATGAAGATTTGACAAGTTTCAGTCTACAATCGGTCCACGTCTGCATCATCTGCCTAGTCAACTACTATAGTGCTGCCACATGTCCTTGCCACATCAGCATCATTAATTATATTTGGTGATGTCATGTTGACGTCAGCATTGACTTTTTTCCAGTTGACCCTTCGAATTTTTAGTTGTTTGGGAATCTGATCAGAGTGCGATAAGTTGATAACTCTCGCATATAGAGCCTGTTTGAGAAAGTAAATATATGGTCAGAATCAATGCGACGAGTCGGTCACAATGGAATTGGTTTCACTCAATTTCGAGAAATTTCATTTTTGAGCATTTTTTGGACCTGACGAGCCTCTTGGATCATTCCTCCCCACTTGGAAGCTTTTGGACAACCAAAAGTCTGGCATCAGTTGGTAACTAAGTGAGGATACTGTTTCCTCACCTTTCTGGTCTCCATCCACTTGGCCTGACTTGGATTTGTACCCTTCAATCCCACTCGAAGATACTCCACATCGCCCTTGCGAGAAGTTTAGACTCTTTTGTCCAAAATGGTGTCTTCCTGCAACTCGTTCATATATTCAGGAGAAAAATCTTTGATGGTAGGAATCTGAACATTTTCTCCTTGATCTTCAATCATAGGAGGTTCATACAATCTCAATTTTTCCACATTTACAACTGAATAGATTTGCATATATGGAGGCAATTCTAAACGGAAAGCATTAGTACCAATCTTGTCTAATATTTTGAAAGGACCATAATGAATTGGTTTAAGATTTTTACCTTCACCTTGCATCCTTTCCTTGCTGATGTATAACTAGACCTAATCCCCTGTCTTGAACTAATGATCAACTCGATGCATATCATGTATCGTCTTGTACTTGGCCTGGATTTTCTCCAACTGTTCCTGTACCGCCTGATGGATCAAATGGATCCGTTTGATGAAATTTGTAGCCCTGTCCACATCACTGTGTCCTTCTGCTACAATGTATTTTCCAAAGACAAAATCCAAAGGAGACTTTGGAAAGTACCCCAAACAAGTTTCAAATGGAGATCTCTGAGTAGAAGAATGTTTGGCTCGATTATATGCATGTTGTGCATAACACAAATGTTCATCCCAAAGCTTAGGATGTTTGTTGCAATATGCCCGAAGTATATGCACTACTATCATGTTCACCACCTCTTTTTTCCCATCCATCTGTGGATGAAATGTTGTTCTCTTCTTTAACCTGCTGTCCATAAGTTCCCACAAGCTTGACCAAAATTTCCCCAGAAACCTGGAGTCTTGAACAAATATAATAGAAGTAGGTAAGCCAAAATGAACCCATACATTTTCAAAGAACATTTGAGCTATTTGTTCAGCTGTGACTTTTTTTTTACAAGGAATCAAGACACACATTTTATTGAACCTATCCACAACTACATACATGTAATCATGACCTTTTCTAGACATAGGCAATCCCCCCACAAAATCCATATATATACTTTCCCATGGTCTAGAAGGAATTGGAAGTGGAGTGTACAATCCTAGATTTTTGTTACTTGGTTTACTTATTGCACACATAGTACATCCCTTTACATACTTAGACACATTTTCATGCATTCGAGGCCAATAACAAAACTTTGTAACTGAGCAATTGTTTTATCTACCCCAAAATGCCCTGCTATAAGAGAAGTATGTGCCTCTCTGATGACATGGACTCTTTCACTTTCTGGAATACATAACCTGCCCAAATGATACAAGAGTTTGTCTTTAATATGATAATTTAGTTCTTCTGCTCTTTTACCATTACTTAAAGTTGCATAGACTTCCTTAAAATATTTATCCTCAACATATTGTTCAATATAACTTTCATGAGTGATTGAATTGTGCTTAAGGATTGTAGCATTTGTACTAGGAGGCCTGGATAACATATCGACAACTTTATTATGAATTCTCTTTTTATATCTGATGCCCAAGTGAAATTGTTGTAAAAACCCCATCCATCTAAAATTCCTTGATTGTTGTAGATTAGTTTGTGATTGCAGATATTGTAATGGTTGATGATCAGTGTGTATTACTGTTTCTTTGCCCATTAAGTAATGTTTCCACTTTTTAACACTTTGTACTAGAGCATACAATTATTTATCATAGGTGGGATAGTTAATTATTGTTGTAGTGAAGGTCTCAGAATGATAGCAAATGGGTTTTATGTGTTGCATCAACACTACCCCCATGGCATAGTCACTTGCATCGTTTTCAATTTCAAAAGAATGTTGGAGATATGGCAATTCCAGAATAGGAGTTGTACTAATATTTGTTTTAAAAGTATCGAAAGCCTTCTGTTGGCTTCCTCCCCACTGGAATCCCCTTTTCACACTTGTTAAAGCATGTAAAGGCACTGCAATAAAAGAGAAGTTTGCAATAAACTTCCTCCAATATTGTGTTTCTCCCATGAGCTTCTTACTCCGGTTACATTCTTAGGCATTGGCCAATTTACAATAACCTCAAATTTTGAGGTATCAATCTTAAGCTCTCCACCTCCTACAATGTAACCCAGATATACAAGAGATGTTTTTCCAAATTCACATTTTGACAATTTTACAAAAAGTTTCTCTCTTTGCAACACTAAAAGTATCTGCCTAACATGTTGGACATGCTCTTCCCTGGTCCTATTAAATATAAGAATATCATCTAAGTAGACTATTACAAATTCATCAATGAAAGTCCTGAATACATCATTCATAACCCTCATGAAAGTAGTTGGTGCATTAGTAAGCCCAAATGGAATCACTAACCATTCAAACAATCCCTGTTTTGTTTTAAAAGAAGTCTTCCATATATCCTATTCAACAACCCTGATCCGATGGTAACCACTTCTTAAGTCTAACTTAATGAAATAAAATGCATGTTTTAATTGATCTAATAAATCATCAATGTGAGGAAAAGGGTAACGATTTTTTTCCCATGATTTTGTTCAAAGCTCGAAAATCCACACACATGTGCCATGTGCCATCTTTCTTTGGCACCAGAATGATAGGTGACCCACATGGAGAAGCACTAGTTCTGATGACCCCTTGTTCAACCAGCTCTTGTACTTGTTTCTTTATCTCTGCATTTTCCAAGACTGATAACCAGTACATGCCAATGTTAGGAAGAGGAATGTCTTGCTACAATTGTATCTCATGTTCAACTTGTCATTTTGGAGGCAATCCTTTCGGGACTTGAAATAAATCATCATAGTCAAAAACAATTCTAACTAAATCATCTTTTAACTTTGCATCACAATCTTTGAAAGTATCAATTCCGACAGTGTCTTTAGCTTTTACCACCATTAAAAGATAACACTTACTGACATTTACAATCCTCTTCATCTGTCTTGAGTTGATTAGTGATAAATTCAATTTCTTTTGATGATCCCTTACTTTATATTGTTTTCCATATTTCGTTAATTGATACTTAATATCTTCACGATAGAATATTTCTTTTCTATCATACAAATATGGACTTCCAAGTACGATACCACATATATCTAGTGGAACTACATCCAACTCAACCTCATCTATGAACTGTGAATTAATTGCAAACTTTAGGACACATTGTCTTTCCACCTACAATTGATTATCATTATGAATCCATCCTAAGGGATATGGTTTCTTATGAGGTTTAGTGATTAATCCCAACCTTTTAACTATTTCCTCTGATATCAAATTTACTTGTGAGCCACTGTCAAATAAAGTATCAATTTTCGTATGTTTAGAAATTACCCTTATATGAAAAAGTTATGTTCTTTTTGCCTCATCAACTTCATTATCAACTTTTAAAGACTAAATTGAAGAACTTGTACTAGCTCCATAATTTTTTCCTTTTATTCCTGTGACTGTGACCTTTGTCTCATCTCCCAAATCTGACCCCAAATTGGTTTGAGTTGTTGTAGTAGTCTTTGGTTTTCCTTTATTCCCAAACTTTGCTGGTTTCAACTATGGGTGAAGGATCCAACAACGATCCTCACTATGGCCTTCTTTCTTACAATGAGCACATGTAGGTTTTTCCTTCTTCAGTGTATTAGTTTTCATTCCATTGAACTTCTCTTTACCCTTTCCTTTGAACTTCCCTTCAGTAGATTTAAATGCTTTTACAAAATCAACATTTACATTCTTGCCTCTAGATTCAAGATGTGTTGCTTGCACACACACTTCATCTAAACTAGTAGGATTAAACATAAGAATGGTATGTCCTAAATAACTATGTAAACCACCTATATACTTAAGAAACGTCTCTTGAGTATCCAATGATATTCCCAACAACAAATCTCTTTTGCGAAATTCCTGTGTATAACTTTGAACAGTTTGTCCTTTTAACTTTCTAAAGTTTTTCCATGACATAATAGCTTGTTGCATGTAAGATAGAGGATAAAATTCCTTTCATAAAGAGGATGTGAAATCAAGCCATGAAGAGAGAGTCTTACCAAACTTCTTAAGATCCTGTTTTGTCTCGCTTTCCCACCAAACAAGGGTGGTTCCTCCCATCTTGAGACTAACAAGCTGGATCATAGTCTCTTCATCCATGATTCTCTGTATCCTGCAATACACTTCAATTTGTCTTATCCAATTATCTAACTGTTTTGCATTTATTTCTCCATCATACAAAGGAAACTCAAACTTAACATCAAGTTTTAACAAAGTCATATTAGACTGATGCTTACGTGTTTGTTTTTGTATGGTAGATGTTGTAGAATGAGAACTAGCATTTGACGTAGAACTGGAAGAAGAAGGAGAAAATGGCAGTGAAGGTGGCATAGGAGGAGACTTTGAAGACTCTCCTTTCCCTTCATTAAGATCTCTCCCAAGGTTGGTTTCTTTCTTTCCAAGAAATCTTCATACAACACTTTGACCATTTCAGACATGGAGAAAAGTGCATCTTCTAGTTTCTTGGTTCGTGGAGAAAGCTCTCCTTCTGAAGCCATTATTTTCTTCATCAATAATCGTTCTATCTCAAGAATTAATTAAACCATTGATCCTTCTCTTTTCTAATATTTGGATCTTGTAAGCATCCACCCTGCACTTGTTAAACCTTCCAAAACAACCAAAGCTCTAATACCAAAATACTTGATCCAAAAATGGAAGGAATAGTAAACAATTGTCTTATTTATATGCTTAAAGTTGTTTACAGAGTTCAGATATTATTTAACCATGCTATAAAATTAAAGATATGAACAACGAAAAAATGAGACAAAGACAAGAAGAAATTGATAACAAAGTTCACCAATGAGTGACAACGTCTCCGGGCTCGCTTCCAAGTGGAGGACCTCTTTATTGATCTTCCAATGCTCAATTTCTCTTTACAATTAGCTATTTTCTATTACAAGAGACTTTTGATATGCTGTACAAGACCTCCTTGCTCATATGCATACAAGCCTCATCAATCACCTCTCAAAAACATGGCACAATGCCTCTCAAAAGATAAGAAATGGACAAAATACACAAGATGCTCCTCAAATTCCCTGCATCAAAAATTTACCCCTCAAGCTCAAAAAGCTTGGTTTAAATAGGTTTTAGGCTCAAAAAGAGAAGCCTAACTTCTCCTGAAGATCTGGCCTCTTTTTGGGATCAAACGCCCCTCCAAATGGCCAAAATATCCCCAAAACACCAATTTTGGACCAAAACTTTATTTAAAAACCCACTCTGTGACAACAATTTAACAAATACACAGAGTAACCCCTTTGGGCTTGGTGCGCACCCCCCTAGAATTGGTCACATGATCACCATATGGCCATGCACTAGCCCTTTGGGCTGTGCACTGGCTTGGTATAGGTGTTAGCTCCTGGATTCAAGGACATGCACATGCGACCTTGGTTCGGTGGATAAATCTGTGCACGCCCTTATAGGGTTTGGACCCTGGTCTTGTGGGATCTCCCGAGATCCGAGGGATAGAGCCTATCGCTTACTCCCATGTTGTGCCTGCTACAGGGTTTTGTGGTAGAGTCATATGCTATGTTGAGGGTTGGGGCTAGGCCCCAGCCCATTCCTCCGTTTACATAGAGTACTATCCATTTTAAATAAAAGTTGGCAAGCTTTATTTAACAAGCCCCACCACCAGTGCAATGGTAAGGAACTCTCCCCAAGGCTCTTGCTTGGATAGGTCATCGGTTCAAGACCCACGGACCCCCAAACTATTGTTTGACTTGGCTTACTCACCAAATGACTAGGTGCCATGTGGCTGCCCATGCCTGGGCCATGTGGCACCACTACATTTGCCTGAAGATTTGACAAGTGTCACTCTGCAATTGGTCCATGTCTATATCATCTACCCAATCATCTGCCCAGTCAACTGTTGTAGTGTTTCCACATGTCTCTGCCACATCAACATCATTAATTATCTTTGGTGATGTCATGCTGACGTCAGCATTGACTTTTTTCCAGTTGACCCTTTGACTTTTTAGTTTTTTGGGAATATGATCAGAGTGTGATAATGCTCGCATACAAATCCTATTTGAGAAATTAAATATATGGTCGGAATCATCGTGATGAGTGGGTCGCAATGGAATTGGTTTCACTCAATTTTGAGAACTTTCGTTTTTGAGCATTTTCTGGAACTGGGGAGCTTCCTGGATCATTCGGGCAACTGACCATGGGGCCGAGGCCACACCCTCAAACCTTAAAATATATGTATTCATTGGGGACATCACTAGAGAACTACAAAAATTCAATAACCCTCACGCCCAATGGTTAAGAACATGTGTTTCCTCCTAAGAGGTCACATGTTGAAATCCAGAGGAGGGTAGGGTATGTATACCTCCATAGACTTTACTAGTAAAATCGTTGGACAAAGAGGGTCTCATACTCCAATTTCGTGTATGTCTTGGCTGTGACCTTAAAAATAGATTATAATATATATATATATATATATATATATATATATATATATATATATATATATATATTTATTTATTTTAAAAAATGTATATATAATAATCAAATTTAATTTATAATAATAAAGTATTATATCTTAAATTTTGATAATACATGGGACCCTTAGTTCTAATAAATTTATTATTATAATATACTCATTATAATAAATATATTATTTTAAGTAAGATTGTGTTATATTTCAATGATGGGTCTTGTTAATACATAAATGTTAATGAACATTTAAGGAGGATTATTATGCAAGGTTAACACTAATGAATGATTAAAGGTGGATTATAATTAATTACAAATGAATCAATTACATGCAGATATGCAGTATAGAAGGGTATAGAGTATTAAAGGGAAGGGTTAAATGCTTGATTAAATAGGTTGGTAATTTATGAGTAGTTCACAGTGCTAGCATAACTAGAAAGACGCTAGAGTTAGTAACTTACCTAAATGAAGCTACCAAGCTTAGAGTATTTTGACCCTAACCTTTAGCCACTTACCTAATGGGAGAAATGTATGTTCATATACAAGTATAAAGAAACTTATGCCTAACCCTATGTTTACAAGTATAAGTTTGAGTAAAACGTTAAATGTCTTAAACACTTTTTTAAGAAGCATTTGTTTGGGTGAAGATTTAGTTATTCAATATGGTTAGGAATCAGGAAAATCGAGGCTAGGGGGAATCATCACAAGGACTACCAAATTCGGCACCTCCACCACCATCACCTGATATAGCTCTCATATTGCGCTCTTTGGATGCTATCAATGAGACGTTAAAGGGACACTAGTTAGCATATGTGGAGGTGGAGTCCCCTCCATCAGTAGTGGGTAACTCAAAAGGGTCAAGGGAATCAAAGAGAGGACCTCCACTGGGGACATCACCATAGAACTATAGAAAATCAAACTCCTATAGTTTGTCAAGGGTCATGCAAGTGAACATGCAAAGGCATGGTTGGAAGGAATGACAAGGTTTTTTTCCTTGAGAGACTATGCTTCCACATCAAAGGCCAAGATAGTGATATTTTAGCTTACAGGTAGTGCCTTGAGCTGGTGGGGTAATATGGAGAGGTAGTTGCACCTTACTCTAGACATTGTCTCTTGGGAGCATTTTGAGGAAAGGTTTAAGAGAAATTATTTTCTTTCTTAGTATGAGGAACAACAGGTAGGAGAATTTTATGCTTTAATTCAAGGAAACCGAACTGTGGAAGAGTATGAAATCAAGTTCATGGAGTTAGTCAAGTATGTCTCATACATGGATATCGATCAACGACAAGTAGATCATTTTGTGTGTGGGTTAAACCCTAATATAAGGGCCATGGTGCAGATGTGGAAACCATCATCAATGGTCGAAGCGATTGAAAGTGATTGTTGCGCAGAAGAGTATATATGTTTAAATGGAGGTATGAGATCAACTATTCCACATTAGCCTGGATTCATGGGGAAGGCCCCTAGGACCTTCTCCATGGGATAAATCTCTATTCCACCTCCTTACAACAATAGATTTTCACCTAGAGCAGTTGCAACATGTATTTCAATGGAAACAAGTGCAACATACCACTCATCACTAGTGACACAGGAAATTCCACAACCTTCTCGGGGAGTAGTTAGAAGGGGAAGGGATTCCAGGGGAAGGAATCATTTCAAAGGCCTTCATAGATAAATGTGAAGATTCCACCTCATGTTACTTATTGGGGGTGTGGAGGACCCCATTACCAGCGTGATTTTCCATAGTCACAATCAAAATTTTTGCATAGAGAAGGAAAGACCACGATGGGAAGAGTGAGTAGTAGCCACTAGATTTATGTAGAGGTTAATAACCACTAGGAAGAACATCAATCCATGGTGGTGCAGTCATAAAGTATGCTAAATCATGTCAATGTTAAAAATTTATTTGATTATGGTTCTACAAATAGTTTGATTTCACCATGTGCATTAAGAAAGTGTGGGTTGGAAGCCTACAATCATGATGACTTTAAACATGTCAAGATGGATTCAGGGGAAAAAAAACTGGTAAGAACTAGCGTCAATAATTTTCTTATAGACCTAGGAATGTGTACCACTAGGTTTAAGGTGTACACCACTGCCCCTAGGGAATTATTCTCTAATCATTGGGATGGATTGGTTAGAAGCTCATCGATCTATGGTAGATTGTTCCACGAAGGGGGTTCTTTGCATAAATGATGAAGGAAGGTCAATAGAGATCCATCACATCAAGAGGAAGGTGTATCTACGCTTTATATAAAAAATGAAGGTTAAATATTGCATGAGGAAAAGTTGCCAATTATTTCTATTGGAAGCAATAAATGAGGAGAAGGGACAATCTCTAGATCAATATCCATTTTTTTTCGTAATTTAAGGATGTTTTTCTAAAATAGTTGCCGAGATTTAATACTGAGAAGGAGATTAATATTACCATCAAATTAAAACCTAGTGCAGAGCCAATTTCCAAGACACCGTATAGGATGAAAACTTGAGAAATGTCTGAGTTGTAGATGTAGTTGAAAGAACTAATAGACTTAGGGCTGATAAGGCCCATTGTTTAACCTTGGGGTGCACCAGTAATATTTTTTAAGAAGAAGGACGATTCTTTATGGATATGTATAAATTACAGGGAATTGAACTGAGCTATAGTGAATAATAAGTACCTAATACCATGGATAGATGATCCCTTTGACTAAATGAAAGGAGATGCAATTTTCTCAAAAATTGATATGTGATCAAGGTATTACCAATTAAGTATTAAAGAAGGAAATATTCTTAAAACTACCTTTGTAACTTGATTTGGACATTATGAGTTCATTGTAGTGCGTTTTGGTTTGACCAATGCACCAACAGTATTCATGAGCCTCTGAAAGTACTTAGACCACTTTGTGCAAGCATTTCTAGATGATGTCATCATCTATTCCAAGAACGAAAGAGAACATGAGGAACACTTGTGAGTGGTGTTGTCATGCCTTAGAGAGAACAAGTTGTATGGAAAGTTTTCGAAGTGTTCTTTCTTCTAGAAAGAGATTCACTATCTAGGTCATATCATTTCAAGAGAAGGAATTTTTTTGCACCCAAAAAAGGTGAAGGCCATAATGGATTGGCTAGTGTTGAGAAATGCTCATGAGGTGATAAGCTTCATGGGGATAGATGGTTATTATCTAAGGTTTGTGGAAGGATTCTCGAATATTGTGAAACCCATCACCACCTTGCAGTGCAAGTGGTTTAGTTATGAGTGGAAAGATGAATGCAACATTGCATTCATCAAGATTAAGAGATTACTAACTAGTGCACCAATTCTAGGAGTACCACATATGGATAATGACTTCAAAGTCTATATGGATGTCTCGAATAAATGGTTAGGGGCCATGATAATGCAATATGGGGGAGTGATAGCACATGGGTCAAGAAATCTGAAGAAACATGAGGGGATTTACACTACCCATGATTTAGAGTTGGTAGTTGTAATGCTAGGTTTGAATCTTTGGAGGCACTATCTAGTGGGGCAAAGAGTTGAGCTCAAAATGAACCATAAAATATTAACACATCTCTTTACTCGAAGGGATCTTAATGCTAGGAAGAGGAGATGGAGTGTGTTTATGAGTGAGTATGATTTTGGAATTTCATGCATCAAGGGAAAGGAGATTGTGGTTGCATGTTCCCTAAGTAGGAGGCCACATATATTATCCTTGGTGCTCTTAAAGGATAATTTGAGGGAGTGAGGGTTGAGGAAACTTCTTGGAGATAGTTGGTATTTAAAGGTTACTTCATACCTCCAGAGTGGGATACAGTTATATTCGAAGTTTGAAGGTTATATCCTTGAAGCCAAGGGATTTTTGAGATAGAAGGGAAGGATGTACATCCATTAGGGTGGGTATACTCGAAGCATAATACACAAGGAATCTCATAGAGCACTTTATTGTGTGCATCTGGGTGTGAAGAAAATGGCAGACTTGAAGACAATTTTATTCTAGGTAGGAATGAAGTGTGATGTACTCCATTTTGTTTTTATGTTTCTTAAGTGTTAGCAAGTAAATTTTGATCATCATCACCCAACAAGTATCCTACAACCACATGATGTTCCAATATCCAAGTGGAAAGTCATTTCTATGGATTTCGTTGTAGGATTTCCACTCACATCGCAGAGGCACAATACCATTATTCTTATAGTTTATAAGTTGAACAAGAGTTATCAGTTTATTCTAGTCAGAGACACTTATTATGTCACATATGTGGCTCTTCTTTATATAAGAAATGTTATATGTATGCATGGGATACCCAAGAACATCATTTTAGACAGGGACTCTCGGCGTACCTATAGGTTTTGGACAAGTTTGCAATCAACATTAGGGACTCAGTTGAACTTAAGAATAGTGTATGATCCTGAAATAGATGGGTAGAATGAAAGAGTAAATTAGGTCATGGAATAAATTCTGAGGATGTATGTTATGGATAATCAAACCCATTGGGAGAAGCATCTAGCTTTGGTAGAATTCACCTACACTAACAATTTTCACAACTCAATTGGAATGTCGCCCCATCAAGATTTGTATGGAAGTCCATGCAAGACACCATTGAGTAGGGCCAAAATTAATTCAAGATATGGAAAAACAGGTGATTCATATTAGAAAATGATTAAATTAGGGGCATGATAGTTGATGCAGACCCCCCTTCTCTCCAAAGGGCTGCGTGACCTCCTAGTCTAGCATCAATCAAGATATAGAGTTGAATCCACTCTTCGGGTCTCGGCTGGACCCCAAATCAACTTACATAGGTCCTTTCTCCAAATGCGCTGGTCGTATGAGACCCACGATCTCTCTCCTTAGTGCTATTCAAATTTCAACACCAAACATGCACTAGCTCTTCCCTGGCTAAGCTCCTTCCGTTACGTGACCACGACTGTGACCACTCACCTAACCAAAGGCATGTCGCAATTTCCCATGTCGGGTGTTTGTGTATGAGCCAAATCCAATTCTTCAACTTCTGAAATCCCGATGTGGGGCCTAGCGCATGCTATCTCCTCCCTTATCCTTCAACGATGTGACCCCTTGCTTTGAACCGGGCCCAATGATCCAGATTATTTTCGACACGAAATGAGATCGAAGATATAATAAATAAATGCAAAAATATATCACAGATATTTAATAATATAATAGAAATATATCATAGATGCAACCATAAACACAGATATACAGTAATACACGATTTCTATTAATGAAATAAATGTACAGAGACTGTAAAATACAGAGTGAAAGACTCGATAGAATGGTGGCAACTTATCTATGAAAAGAGATGTGACGGCTACTAGCATCCTCAAGAAGATGATTACAATGAGGCTCTGAAGGCCTTTTTATAATAAACAGGAATTCCAAAAACCCTAGACATCCAAAAACCTAACCCTAGGAGATGAAGCGCCAAAAGTCACGTGGGCCCCGTTTGGGTAAGTTAGGACATCAACTTCTCGGGGTCGTAACTTTTGCATACGATCTCCGTTTTAGGCGTATGATAGCTTGTTGGAAAGGTATCGTCGAGGAGATTAATTTTGGGCCCTCAATCATGCCTTTGGATATCATTGAGAAACTCAATCTCGAAAAACCTTCATTTAGGCCCTCAAAATGGCCCTGGAAGTTAAAACCTGTTAAAAATAGTAAATTGCCAAAATTGCTAGAAAATTGTTTTGAGCCAGTCGAAAAAGGTGGGTGGCCACCGATATCCACCTGGATAAATCCTTCCTCCTTAGGAAGAAATGGTATCCATTGCACTGAGTTCCCAGGGGAGAGGGAAAAACGTTTGTTGGATCTGCATCTTAGTGAGTTGCTTGTATTGCTGGAGACATTTCGCTGCTCAATTTGTGGAAGTACGTCAAGAACTTGTTGAGGCTGAGGTTATTCAACAAGTCAATATACATGAGAGGATGGTGTGCAGAAGGAATCTTTGCGCTTTGTTGCAGCCTTGTCGACTTGCTTCTGTTGGATAGAAGGTGCTTGGGGTGAGGCTGTAGTGGTGGCAGTGTCCTTTTGTTCTCCTTTTGAACAGATTGTGAAGAAGCTAAATTTTGTAGTATGAGATACTAACTTGTGACACTTTTTAGGTGGGACAATAGTTGGAACTACCTCTGGTATTCTATAGAGATGACCCCCCAAAGTAACAATGACACTACGGAGTTGAGACTCATAAACAACATGGCGCTTCCACATATATGGCTGGCCCAAGAGAACATCACGGAAATACAGTGGGGCAACATCACATAATACATCGTCCTTGAAGGGCTAGATGCCGTATGACAATCGACATTGTTAGCTTACATGGAGATCTCGACCTTGGCGAAGCCACCTGATGTTGTATGGCTGTGGGTGTGGTGTTGTCGATAATCCCAACTATTTAACGACCTCTGCTGATATGAGGTTCTTCTGGCTTCCACTATCAACAATAAAATGTAGTGGGGTCCCCTTCACCCATATCTGTGAATGAAAAAGGCGCTCCCCCTCTTCAGGATATGTTGGTTCTTCTGGTTGAATTGTTGTGGTTACAAAAATAGCAGTGGGGTCTGCGTCAATGTTCTATCCTTTACCAGTATTTTCATAATCAGATTCTGAATCAGGGTTCTACTCCTTGTCTTTGATCTCGACCACCAATGACTGTTTTGAGTGACATTCATCGGTGTTGTGCTAGGGGCTTTTGTGGAAATCACACCATTTTTTGGTGTCCTTCTTTATCTTCCCGTGACCCTTCTTTTCATGTGTCTTGGACTAGTTTTCGGGAGACTGTTTGTTAGAGACGTCTTTGTCATACTTTGGTTGTTGCGGATTTGCAGAACCAAAATCCCGTTTATTCTGGTGCTTAAATTTATGCTCGATTTTAACATCATATCGATAGGCAACACCGAGTGATGAGATGTCCAGAAAATCCATTTCAGTTTGGATGTATCTATGTAGAGCCCCACAGTATTTCAGAACCAAATTTTGTTCGGAGTCTTTGATACCCAACTTGGTGTGCAAGGTATGGAAGGTATTTGTGAATTCTGGAACTGCTTGGCCCCTCTCTTGCTATAGTGTGGTCCATCTCATGTACTGGTCCTCATAGTTTCCAACAGGGTAATATTGTTCCTTTACCACATCCACAAAAAAATCCCAAGTGGGATTGACCCCATATATTTCATACTCCTCTATGTAACTCTACTCCCAATAATTTTCCCACCAATGTTTGACATGGGGGAGAGATTTAAGGAGTGTGAAGGTGATCTTTTCTTTGTCGGAAAATTTGTGAACATAGAAATAACCTTCTAGAAGATTTAACCATTTGTATAGGGCTTCTGCATCTATCTGTCCTTCAAATACATGAATATCAAAATTAACTGGTACCTTGAAAGGTGAGGTTCCTTCAAATTGGCTGCTTGATGAAGATGCGCATGTTGCTATCGGAAGGCGTTGATGGATGTGGGAAAAATTCTCCATCATTTCGTCCCTCTGTTGCGTTAGAGCTTGCTCAAGCAACAAACTGATAGGATCGTCTGCTCCGTCATTTTTATTTTCTTCCGCCATTGAGGGTTTCTTGGGTGTGTGAGAGAGATTGTCCTCAAGAGAGACAAGCTCGAGACCCAACTTGCTATACTTGGACCTCGTCGGGGACATGCACTGAAAAAAACAATCAAGAATAGCCTTCTTTGATACCACTGATCCAGATTATTTTCGACACGAAATGAGATCAGAGATATAATAAAGAAATGCACAGAGATATCAAATATATTTAATAATATAACATAAATATATCAGAGATGCAACCATAAACATAGATATACAGTAATACACAATTTCTATTAATGAAATAAATGTACAGAGACTATAAAATACAGAGTGAAAGACTCGATAGAATGGTGGTAGCTTATCTCTGAGAAGAGATGTGACGGCTACTCGCATCCACAAGAAGATGATTATAATGAGGCTCTGAAGGCCTTTTTACAATAAACAGGAATGCCAAAAACCCTAGACATCCAAAAACCTAACCCTAGGAGATGAAGTGCCAAAAGTCATGTGGGCCCCGTTTGGGTAAGTTAGTACATCAACTTCCCAGGGTCGTAACTTTTGCATACGATCTCCGTTTTAGGTGTATGATAGCTCATTGGAAAGGTATCGTTGAGGAGATTCATTTTGGGGGCTCAATCATTTATTTGGCCAACATTGCGAACCTTGATCTTGAAAAACCTTCATTTAGGCCCTCAAAATGGCCCCGAAAGTTAAAACCTGCTAAAAATAGTAAATTGCCCAAATTGCCAGAAAATTGTTTTTAGCCAGTTGGAAAAGGTGGGTTGCCACCGATATCCACTTGGATAACCCAAACTCTCAAGAACTTCGCGGTTTCGCGTTTCACGCCCCCAAAAGTTTTGTTTTCTAATCCTCCTAATTTCCAAAACGTGAAATCTGGGCTCCACGCACGTCAGATAAATAGTCAAAAATCCATATGATCTGACGGTCATGTTGTCTCCTTCGCATTTTGGGTCTTTTCATTTCGTGAAGTTGGAGGATCTCTCACCTCCCTTCTCTTGATTTCTGATTTCCTGAAATCTCCTCATGTTAGATAAATGATCCTTAACTCTCCAGGGTCTGATAGTCCAGATGGCCTCGCGATTTCAGATTTTGCAAATTTTCACAACTCCTGCCTCTGGTTCCCCCGATTGTGAATTCAAAGAAATGTTGATCTCTCACCACGTGTCCCTTCTTGATGGACAGTTCCGATAGACTTCAGAATTTTGTGATTTCGTGATTTTTCCTCTCTTGTGCACTTTCAAATGGTTAATATACGTGCACCTTACTTGGATCCAACGGTTGTTGGTCCTTGGTGTCTAGATCTGACGAACAAGATTTGTTCTCCCCTTGTGCACATTCCTCCTGTCTGGACTCTGATCTGATGGCCCATATTTCTCCCTATAGCCGATATAGCAGTTGTTGTAGCTCCTCCTCCTGAGATTCTAGATCTGTTCACTCCTTGCAACTGATTATTACGCAAGACTTAGTTCTTGAGGGTGACTGTGCACGCCTTGCAGCAGTTTCTTTGCACTCTTTAAAAAGGGAAAGTTTTGTGCTATCTCTTCTGAGCTTTAAAATCGAAACAGATTCTGTCAACACACTCCTTGCGTTCAGTGTGCACACCTTGCACTCACTCAAGAGAAAAGAAACAATTGAAACTTATATTGACATTTAGTTTCATCCATTCATAATGAAATTCATTCATTTATGAAAATCCAATAGCAGAGAATTGCAAGCAGTAACAGTACTATGCATTTGGGTCAATTTTCTTCTGTCACATTCATTCAAAATTAAATGGCTATAGCTAATATCAAAACAATAACTTAAAACTCAGAAAATTCCTACTAACTTGCAACAACCTCATTTGGGCGTACAAAACCTCTATTTAACTCAGAGGGTCCTTAGGGTTCCCCCTGACTAGTCATCTACCTCCAAAATGAAAACCTAACTTCTACCTAAGTTCAGTTACATTCAAGACTCAGAGTGAAAATCCTTTATCGCTAATGATCATTCCACCTCCAAGAATTTTATCTTCTTCTATTCTTCATTAGCTCCAAAATATTTTCCTTAACTCCCAGCATTTGAATTTCTGAAATGATTCCTAGGCGCTAAGTTGTCTTGCCACGCGTGCTCGCTGACGATGATCTTGCATCATACTCCCTGTTAGTCTCTAATTCTACTTTTGATTTAGTGAGAAACTCTAATCCTAAACCCTCCCTACCTGCACTTCATTGTTTTCTTTCGTTTGATTTTAATCTTTGTTTTCAGTTTGTTATGTTTCACATTTTATATTTTTGAATAATTTCCTTAAGTTTGGGATATTTAAGACATGGTTTTACAAGATGTGTCACTTCATATGCCTATTTGAATCTTTCAAATTCAAACTTCTTCCAAGTCATTAATAGCACTACTAGAATAACATTATTCCCGTAGCGCCAATATAATCATTCCATGATAAGCACCAACCACCATGATTTTGTTATGATTACATAAATCGTGGACTGATAATCCGCATGTGTCCCACGATATCTCTTGAATCATTCTATAGTTCACACCATTACACGATGGGATCATTCTGTACCTGCAATGACCCTTTTCAAATCAATCAATTTCCAAACATCATTATATGATCCTGTCACTCGTCATTCTAATTTGTTGAATTATAAGCGCAGGTATTTTCCAGAAGAAATTGTTATATGTTAATAGTTGCAGATTGTAAATTCAACTTCCAAACAGTGCCAAGTTGTAACATAGTGTTATTAATATGGCACCTAAGAGAAGTGGGAAAGTTGTCATATTGGAACCCAAAGGCATTGAGCTTCTCAAAGAATATCCACAGATGGCGTAGAGGTTTAAAGACACTGACTAGTTCGAATTCCTCGCCACCTTCCAAGGTTATGACGAATAGGTATCTATGGTGTTTGCACAGAACTTCGATGGTTTCGAAGTGGAGATCGAAAATTTGTTGATGCCGGTGACATAACAAACAATCACCAAAGCTTGTAGATTGGTAGTTGGAGGATAATGATGGTGGAAAAAGGAACATGTAGTCACAGAATTTGTCAATCAATTTTTTCTACCAGATAAGAAAAACCCGGATTGGAGAAAGGGAGTCCCTTAGTTGGATTAGACAGGAATGACACACTTCTTTAATCATCATCCACAGGTATATCACCTGTGAAGGCATATTTTCACTGATTTACATCTACCACATTAGGTTGTTAATACATCTAAACAAAGATTTTCCTTTAAATCTTCCTTACTTTCTACTCAAAAGCCTGGAAAAGATGTCAAAAAGGGTGTAGTCACACCCCACCACTACAAAGGGTAGCCTATTTCAACAAGTGTTAATTAAGACTCTGGTTGTTGCTACTCTGAGGGAGGTATAGAAAACCTAGAGCCGATTGATCCAATCCATGAATCCTGATCCATAGCCCAACAAACAGAAAAGAGGCAAAGGGAAAAGGGTTGTTACACAGAAACAGAGTATTCCAGTTAATGAAACTCTTGTTAAAGAGGAAATGTTCGATACCAGGGTGACAAGAACCAACAAAGCTAAGAGACCCAAAATGGATGCAGAGATAGAAATGTTTTCTGATGCAAACATAATTATGGAAGTAGATACAGATGAATATTACAATGTAAATCCAATTAAACCCACAGTCAAGCATAAACAAAATTACCTCCATTACACAGGAAACAAAAAGAAAATAAAAATGTGGGTAAGACAACAGGGAAAGGAAAAAATATTGCTCAATATTCTACAAGACCTATAACAAGAGAAACCATTGTATCATCAAAAGTTGAAGACGTGTTTTCTGATGACAAAGGCTATTATTATGTAGAACCAGAAAAGCTACAGGAAATACTTTGTTTTTTTACTAGTTTTAGTCTTTATCTTCAAGAGAGGTTGCAGAACAGCTGGAGATGAATTTGTTGAAACCAAAAGAGGTTTTTTTTGGGAACATGTCCCTTCAAAAAAACCTTTCTCAGTTTTCACACAACAATCACATTTTAATAGATTCAAATTTATCTTGAGGCCTATTTTTTCTGAAAAAGCTACAGGAAATACTATGTTTTTTACCTGTTTTAGTCTTTATCTTCAAGAGAGTTTTTAGAATATATGGAGATGAATTTGTTAAAAAAAAAAGAGGTTTTTGTTGGGAACATTTCCCTTCACAAAAACCTCTCTCGTTTTTTACACAACAATCACAGTTTAAGATATTTAGATATATCTTTGAGACCTAATTTTCTAAGATTTCACAATACATAATTTCCTATTTTAGTCAGTAATTTTGAGAGCGTTTGCAGAACAAATGGAGATGAATTTTTGGGAACAAAAAGAGGTTTTTGTTGGGAACGAGTCCCTTCTCAAAAACCTATCTTTCTTTTTACAAATCTATCACCGTTTTGGATTTACGAAGATATTGTTGGACCCTAATTTTTAGGAATTTGCCAGATTTATTTTCCTAAAAAATCTCATGGACAACATTTGAGCAGCCACCTCATCAATTCGACTTGGAGATCAGATTTGATATTCTCCTTGATTATTTTAAACAATAAACTAAATATATATGAGGAGTAAGGGGGGGGGATTGGAGATCCATATGACTTGTTTTGGAAACACCTTGTAATACATTATTGCTCTATTTTAAATTTAATATCAAAGGCATATGGATGGTTAGACTCTCTTTTCTACTCTATTCTTCTCTCTTCATGCTTGAGATCATTATTCAAACTAGAATGCATTTGTTTTCTTGATTATTGATTAATACAGTAAGGAACTTGTTGTGGTGATTATTTTCAAGTTTTGATTTCAGGCTGATGTTCTTGTTTCTTAATGATATTTTGAGATAAGAATTTATGTGAATTTGACAAATTGGACACTTCATTTTCTCTTTTTCTTATTGGTTTAATCCATCTATGTGACTACCTGTTAACCAATCAATGGGATATCTTTTATTCTTATTCTGATTTTCTTGTTTATTTTATAAACTTTGAACCAGTTTTCAACCACCTCATTCAAAACCAAACCACAAAATCCTTCAAAACAATTTTGCAATAAATCGATGATTCCCTAGCTTGCCCTCTCACAGTGAAGTGCAACTTTAGGGACTAATATCTTTTGGCATCGTTGTCGGGGATGAAGCAATGAAGATATCTTCCTTAGGAGAACGACAACGATAAGATTCGCTTCTTGATGGTGAACAGGAAGAGGGAAGATACATGACTGCAGATCTTTCACCATGGTGACTCCACTGTCTAAGTATTAATAGGCGACTCCACTGTGGATCCAAGTATGGAAGCCATTTTGGCTCAAAGGTTTTCCTTTTGTGACTTTTCAGATGTAGTTGGTTTTCCAAACCCAATGCTTAGCATAGGTGAATGGGAAGGTTCCGTTCCTACATTTAAAGGAGAAGATTGGGAGGTACCAGCTAAACATCTGTTATATTTCCATGAGTTTATTCGTTAACATCAAATTGTGCACGAGGATGTTCATATCAATATTTTTAGATACTCATTGAAGGGAGTAGCCCTGGACTGGTGCAAATCTCTTCCAGCTGCCAGTATCAACTCTTTGAAAAGTTTTCATGATGATTTCAATATATTTTGTAAAGAAAAATTTTCAGTTGAAAGTCTTTTTGAAAATTGTTGTGATGTATTTGAGAAGCATATTCAACATAAAGAAAAATTTTCTTCTGTTGGTAAGGACAAAAATTATATTTTTGAGGAAGATCATCAAGATTCAATTGATGACAGGGACAAAGATTGCATAGTAGTAGACGCATTTGATCTCATCTTTGATGCACATGCTATTTTTTATTTGAATGAAAAAGTTCTTGTTTATGATGCGTATAAAGAACAACTATTTCCTCATCATATTGTTGATAAATTTGATACACATAACATTATTGATGAAGTTTATCAACAACCTGTTATATTTATGGTGACAGAAGCTAAGCAACAGATTTATGAAAACAACCTGCACATTAGTCATGAACAGTTGGAACCAGTATATGGCAGTATCGAGAAGCAAGTAGAGGTAACCATTTTCAATTATCAATCTGATTCGTTCTATGATCTGGTAGCCATTTATATGGAGTTATGTTTCTCAAAATATTTCAGCCTTGCTATTTTTGGAATTAAATCAGAAGATGGTTGTAGGTATGTGTTACAAATTAAAATTCTGTTACACATAAATAATTCTTCTCTGATTTCTATCTGCGTTGAAAGAGATTTGGTAAATGGTTTGATGTTAGCATGGCTTCATTGGAAGCATGATGTCACATGATGAGCTAGTTTTTACTGTTTAGAAGTAGGAATAAATGGAAGAATAAGCTCACCATCAAGTACGAGATTCTTTTCAGTCTGTTAATTTGCAACAAAAAATTTGGTTTCAATTTTGAAATAAAGACTTCATGCCCCATGTATATAAGGCACTATTGGCAGGAGTAGTTTGGCTTCAAATGAGGAGCATATTTGCAGAAGTTTGGGCCAGATTTGAATGATATTGAATGACTCCACAAGCCCAACGGACTAGGCATAGAAAAAAATTGTGGATTTTTGCAGAGTTGAAGATTTGCAGGGTCAAGTTGCACAGATGGATAGAACAGAAAGTAACAATGGTTTGCTTGTTCTTGATGCCTCATTCAAAACTAAACCATAAAAACCTTCAAAACAATTTTTCAATAAATCGATGATGCCCTAGCTTTCCCTCTCACCGTCAAGTGCAACTTTAGGGACTAACACTTCCCCTGAACAAAAACATTCATACGATCCTGTCCATGAGATCCTGCACCAACTTTCCATGCTTCTGGATATCAGATTCATTTTCCCAACTGATATCTTCTATTGGGTGCCCTTTCCACTTGACCAAATATTCAAAATAGGTTTTCCTCCTGGTATTCTTGCCAATTCTCTGATCAACGATCTTCTCGATATGTGGTTTTTCTGCTATAAGCATTTTTTTCTCCCACTAAACCGTCTCTTGATTTTCTTCTTCCTCTGTGTCATCTTTCCTGTAAGGATACAGGCCTGAAATGTTGAATATGGGTGATATGCCCACATCATCTGGCAACTCAATCTCATAGAAATTTGCATAAAATTTCCTTAAGATATTACATGTTCCTATCTTCTTCATTTTTAATTTGTTATATGTTCCCCTAGGGAACCTTTTATTTATAATATGTGCAAAAACCTGATCTCCTACTTCAAATTGAAGCTCCCTGCGATGTTGATCAACTGAATTGACGCTCCCTTGAAAAACAGATTTGCAACATGGATTGCATCACTGGTCTTTTGGCATGGGATAAAGTGTGCCATCTTTGAAAATATATCCACCACCACAAATATGGAATCAAATCCTCTTTGTGTTCTTGGAAGTCCCAACACAAAATCCATGCTTATTGCATCCCAAGGCCTCTCTGGTATTGGAAATGGTTGATACAATCTAGTGTTCTATATTTTCCCTTTTGCATGTTGGCATATTCCACATCTGTTCACAAATTTTACCACTTATGTCCTCATACCTGGCCAATAGTATGAACTGCTCAACTGTGAAATTTTTTTATCATGGTCGAAATGTCCAACCAATCCTCCACTATGCTTCTCCTTCAAACATTTATCCCTCATTGAGCATTTTGGTATGCACAACTGATTTCCCTTGAACAACAATCCTTTTTGAACCATGTATTCGGCCCACTGGCTCATGTCTCTTAACATAGGATTAACACATGCTTCATATGCTTCCTTGAAATCTACATCATTACAATTCATATCCTTCAAGTGTTCAAACCCCAAAGTCTTTACCTAAAATTCCTGCAAAATCAAACATCTCCTGCTCAATGCATTAACAACTTTGTTAGCATTCCCAACAATATGTTTTATTACAAAAGTAAAATTCTGCATAAACTCAATCCACTTTGCATGCTTCTGATTCAATTTTTCCTGTCTATTTATGAATTGTAAGGCCTGGTTATCGCTATATAAGACAAATTCTCATGGGACAAGGTAGTGTCTCCACTTCTTCATGGCTTGAATTATGGAATAAAACTCCTTGTCATATGTGGATTATTTCCTCTTAGTCTCATTCAAATTTTCATTGAAATAGGCAATAGGCCTATTATCCTGGCTTAAAATTGCTCCAATTGCAACTCCACTTGCATCACATCTCACCTAAAATGTCTTTTCAAAATTTGGCAAGACCAGAATTGGTCATTTTGTTATTTTCTCCTTCAGTAATTTGAAGCTCCTCTTGACCTCCTCTATCCATTTAAAATACTTTTGCTTATTCTTTACTGTATCCATCATTGGTGCACAAATTCCACTGAAATCTTTGATGAACTTCGTATAGAAACTTGCTAATCCACAGAAGATTCTTACCTTAAACATGTTTCTTGGTGATGGCCATTCTTTGATTTCTCTCACCTTTTCTGGATCCATATCCATTTCATTTGAAGAGATCACAAAACCCAAGTAAATGAGTCATGTGTTCATAAAAGAAGACTTCTTCAGAATTATCAACAACTTTTCCTGTTGTAGTCTCCTCATCACTAGTGTCAGGTGCCTCAAATGATCCTCTTTAGTCTTGCTAAAGATCAATATATCATCCAGATATACAACTACAAAATTGCCAATGAAGTCTTTCAAAATTTCATTCATCATTCTCATAAAAGTGCTTGGGGCATTTTTTAAGCCAAATGGCATAACAAGCCACTCATACAAACCTTCATTTGTCTTAAAGGTTGTCTTCCATTCATCACCCTCTCTCATTCTTATCTGGTGATATCTACTCTTCAAATATATCTTAGAAAATAAGTTTTCTCCACTAAGACAGTCACTTAAATCATCCATTCTTGGCAAAGGGAATCTATACCTGATGGTGATCTTGTTAATGGCTCTCGAGGCTGTACACATTCTCCATCCTCCATATTTCTTTGGTATCAACAAAGTTGGCATTGTGCATGGACTCAAGCTCTCCCTGACCAAACCTTTGTCTAACAATTCCTAGACTTGGCTCTTTACCTCCTCATTCTCTCGAGGTGTCAGCCTGTATGTTGCTTTGTTTGGCAGACTTGCTCCTGGTATCAGGACAATATGATGGATGATACTTCTGATCGATGGAAATGAGTTAGGAAACTCATCCACCACTATGTTAAGAAAATTATCCAACAATTTCTGAATTTCTTCAGGCAAATCATCCATTGAAGTACTTGTAAGGATAAATCTGGGTTTCCTCACCACAACAAACTGCATCTCCTATTATTTCTTTAATTATTTCAGGAGTTCCTTCCCACTCATGAGAAGTATGCTTGTGCTAGCTTCCTCTTTCATTTTATCTCCTCTATTGGCAGCAACATGTGTGTCCTACCATTCTTCTCCAAGGTGTATGTTTTTTTCCTCCCATCATGAATGACATTGTTGTCAAACTGCCATGGTCTTCCCAACAAAATATGGCATACATCAATGGGAATTACATCACATATAATTTCATCTCTATATCCTCCTATCTTAAATTCAACCAAGCATTGTTTAGTAACCATTACCTAGTGTCCTTTATGTAACCATGAGACTTTGTATGGTTGTTGGTTGTGGAGCCTGATTATGTTCCTGATTCAGAGGTCCTTGCTTCTAGTTGTGTTTAGATCCCATGAAGACGTTACACCCCAGAAGTATGTACACTCTTCCATGAGTGGGATTATAGAGGGGGGGTACCCCCTCTGCGGGGTTCAAGGGGCCTATCCCCCCGCCTGGGGGGTTCGGGGGCAAAGCCCCTGAAGGAAAAATTGCCTTGTAAATGTATATTGTAATTTCATTGTAAATTTGGATCGTTCATTATAAGGTCGCAGATCTAACGGTAGAAATTATGTTAGGTTTTTCTTCCCTAGAAGGAAACCCTCTGTTATGAGGGAAATGTATTGCGGCTATGCATTATGGCGAGTATTGTATTCTGAGAGAGGAGAGTGTGAGAGAAAGAAGAGGAAGTTACAACAAGTTTTTTTGTAGGTTGTATCCCTTCATTTTGCTGGATACTAATAAAGGAAGGACCTGGAAATTTCTTTGGTGGACATAGCCCACACTGGTTGAACCACGTAAATCTGTGTCTCTCTTATATTGTGTATCTTCTGTGTTTTGTTTTCGCATTTGTTTTATTTTATTGCTGCACGGTCCTATTTTTCTAACAATGGCTTCGGGTGTGTAGTTGTCTCCATCTCTAGTTTCTCCACCATTTCTATGGATGTTAAGTTGTCAGTGCTCCCACTGTCAATTATCACCTTGCATACTCTGTCTTTAGTCTTGCAAGTTGTTCTGAAGAGATTGTTTCTCTGCACTGTATTTTCAACTTCTTCTTTTGGTTTCAAAATAACTTTTCTCAACATCAGAGATGTTCCATCCTCTGCTCCTTCTGCTTCGACGATTATTCTCTATGCTTTTGAAATGTGATCTTCACCTTCTCCTTATTTCTTTCTCTCGGGACATTCCCAAGACATGTTCCCTATATTTCCACAGGCATAGCATCTTACTTCTCCTCCTCTTCCTCTTCCTCTTCCTCTTCCTCTGGAAGAACTTCTTCCACCATCTTGTCTTCCTCGGGAACTTCCTCTTGTTTTCGAGTGACTGTGTGGTTTCTCATCCTCATATTTGGATTTATGTTCCTTGTCATGTGAAACTCCCTTATGTTTGTTTGGAGATGGAATTCTACCTATGCCTCATTGGTTTTTTTTTTCTGGCCAACTTCTCCTTTGCCTTCAGTGCGAACTGATAAGCATCCTCCACAATCCTTACTGACATCATGTTGATCTCATCCTAGATTTCATACCTCAAGCCATTTATATACCTGGAAACATTTTCTTCATCCTTCTCCCTTTGTCTAGTTCTGATTTTCAGCCTGTAGAACTCCTCTGTGTACTCGTTAACTGTCATCCCCTTCTATCTCAGGTTCTACAATTTCCTAAAAAGATTTATCTGATAATATTTGGGAATGAATTTATCATTCAGTTTGCCTACCATTCTGTCCCAATTCTTTATCTTCTACTTTCATTTGCTTCTCCTCTCAGGATGTAGTTCATCCCACCACAGTGTTTCATATCCTTTGAGTCTGGTTACAACATGTCTCACCCTTTTCTCCTCATCGACATCTTCATAGTCAAAATATTTTTCCATGGATTGTATCCAATCCAACAACTCTTCAACATCCAAATTTCCTTCATACATTAGGACCTCTATTTTGGCTCTAGCTCCCAATATGAAAAATGCTCTCAGCAAGTGCTCTTCAACAACATTTTCTCCTATAGCTTCTTCGACTTCTACCTCTTCACTCTCTACATCGATGATGTCTCCAGCATCAGGTGCTCTTCTTTGCGTTGCCTCCATCATCTCTAATATTGCATGAAGTTCTCGCATCTCCCTTTCTACAACCCGATTGGCAAAAGGTGGTTCCACTCGTCTCCTCGGTGGAATTGTGTTGACTATCTCTCATGCATAGAGTACAAATTTGAGTTCTTGTGTATCCTCTCCTTTGCTTGCTATCTACAAGAACAATTTCAGCTTTGATATGACTTGATGCAGACTCCCTTCTCTCCTAAGGGTTGCACGACCTCCCAGTCTAGGATCAATCAAGATACTAATTCGAATCGACTCTTCGGGTTTCAGCTGGACCCCAAATAAAATCACACAGGTCCTTTCTCCAAATGCGTTGGTTGTATGAGACCCATGGGCCCTCTCTTGAGCGCTATTCAAATTTCAACACCAATCGGGCACTAGATCTTCCCTGGCTAAGCTCCTTCCATTACATGACCATGACTGTGACCACTTACCTAACCAAAGGCACATCGCGATTTTGAGTGTCGGGTGTTTGCATATGATCCAACTCCGTTTATTCGACTTTCAAAATCCTGACCTGGGGCTTAGCGCATGCTATCTCCTCCCTTATCCTTCGATGATGTGACCCCTCGCTATGACCTGTGCCCAACCTCTTGAGCACTTCATAGTTTCTCATTTTGCGCCCCCAGAAGGTTTGTTTACTCGTCCTCCAAATTTCCAAAACCCAAAATTTGGGCTCCATGCACGTCAGATCAACGGTCAAAAATACATATGATCCGATGGTCCTGCTATCTCATTCACATTTTGGGTCTTCACGTTTCGGGTCTTCGCGTTTCGGGTAGTTGGAGGATCACTCACCTCCCTACTCTTGATCCCCGATTTCTCGAAATATACTCATGTCAGATCAACGATCCTTAAATCTCCATGGTGCGATGGTATATATGGCCTAGCGATTTCAGATTTCATGATTTTTCACAACTCCTGCTTCTGGTTCCCCCGATTGCGAATTCAGCGAAACGTTGATCTCTCGCCATGTGTCCCTTCTTAATGGACGGTTTCGATAGACTTCGGAATTTCATGATTTCATGATTCCACCTCTCCTGTTCACTTTCAAAGGGTTAAGATACGTGCACCTTACTTGGATCCAACAGCTGTTGGTCCTTCGTGTCTAGATCTGACAAACAAGATCTGTTCTCCCCTTGTGCGCGTTCCTCCTATCTGGACTCTGATCTAATGGCCCAGATTTCCCCCTGCAGTCAATCTAGCAGTTGTTGTTCTCCTCCTTCTGAGCTTCCAGATATGTGCACTCCTTGCAATATATTATTACGCAATACTTAGTTCTTGCATGTGACTGTGCACACCTTGCAGCAGTTGCTTTGCACTCCTTGCAAAGGTAAAGTTTCATGCTATCTCTTATGATATTCATAATCGAAACATATTCCATCAATGCACTCCTTTCATTGGGTGTGCACACCTTTCACTCAATCAACATAAGAGAAACAATTGAAACTTATATTGACATTCACAGTTTCATCCATTCATAACAAAATTCATTCATTTATGAAAATCCAATAGAAGATGATTGCAAGCAGTAACAGTACTATGCATTTGGATCAATTTTCTTCTGTCATATTCATTTAAAAGTAAATGTCTACAACTAATATAAAAACAATAACTTAAAACTCAGAAAATTCTTACTAACTCACAACAGCCTCATTTGGGCATACAAAACCTCTATTTAACTTAGAGGGTCCATAGGGTTCCCCCTAACTACTCATCTACCTCCAAAATGAAAACCTAACCGCTACATAAGTTCAGTTACATTCAAGAATCAGAGTGAAACTCCCTGAACACTCACAATCATTCCACCTCCAAGTGTTTGATATTCTTTTGTTCTTCATCAAATCCAAAATATTCTCCTTAACTCCCAGAGTTTGAGATTCTAAAATGATTCTCAGGTGGTGAGTTGTCCTGCCACGTGTGCTCGCTGACGATGCTCCTGCATCAATAGTTAGAAAATTTATGTTGATGCACATAGGATAGACCAAAGTTATGAATTAGAATATCAAGTTCTCATTCATATCATGCCTAATAATAGTACCATTCGGTTTGAGAAAGGGACAAAGTTGTTGCCTCAATTTATAGGAACGTTTAAAATTCAAGAGAGAATTGAAAAATGTTTCCTATCTACTTGTACTATCATCCCACTTGCATAAAACTCATGATGTTTTTCATGTATCTATTCTACGACTTTATGTTGTTGAATAATATCACAAACTAAATTGGAAGGAATTGTAGGTCTTAGATGTGGGAACCATCATGGTCGAACCATTACACATATTAGACCATAGGGTCCAACAACTTAGTAAATATATGGTATAACAAGTTAAGGTCTAGTGGGACAAGTATAACCCAAGATATGCTACTTTAGAGGATGGAGAGACTTTACAATGAGATCGTCCCTCACTTTTTTCACCACCTTAGGAATATGTTTCCCGAAGGATGGGTGTATGTAATTGTTAGGGACCTAAACCCCTAAATTCTCATGTAGGTAGAGTAATATATTTCCATGTAATAAAGGTCAATGGTAGTTAATAAGGCCTATTTAATAAATATGAACAAGTTAATGTAAGAAGACCTAATAGAAGCTTCCACTTCTAGAAATATCTTCCTATATAATGTTATTTAGAAGATAGAAATAGTATAAATAAGAGTAGAAGGTATGAGAGTGACTTGTCTTGAGAATTATTGTAATAGAGCTCTTCTCTGCTAGAGATTTCACCCTCGAAGAGGCAAGTGAACATTGTTTTCTATCAATAAAGGTATTATTTTGGTGTTTTGGTTTCATATATTATGTTGTTCCACTGTTATATTTATGTTCTCTATTGTTATTCCCCTAGTATTCACTATCATATTTCTATTCTCTACTATTATCATAGATCTAGTACCTAAAAAGTGGTATCAAAGCACTTTCTTTGGTAGGATTTGTGGGTTAATTTTTTTCCAGGGTAGAGATGTATTCTGGAATATTTAAGCTACAGAGATTTGTCGTTTAGTGCATAAATTTGTAGTAGGGGAAGAATACACATATCTCATTGGATTCCATGCCAGTACCCTTATTTGAGACATATATCATTGGATTCCCCTTTTCTCCTAGATCATTGTGACACCTATCATTTTAAATTTTTGTTTACCTCCTCAAACCCTTATTTTAGACCTATCTCGTTGGATTCCCCTTTTCTCCATGATCGTTGTGATGCCCATAATTTTTAACCTTTGTTTTTACCTTTCCACACCCTTATTCGAGATCTATCTTATTGCATTCCTCTTTTCACACTAAACACACTCATATATATCATTTTCACTATTTTTTCCATTGTCCCACTTCCCCTCTTCTGTTCCCCTCCTTCACCCACAACCACCACTCACAACCAATAATTCCTTCACCTACAAGATGAATCCAAAAGCAGAAGGTAGACTTCCAAAGCATGACCTTTGAAATTACTTCCAATAATTCCCGCTTGGACACCTTTGAGGCCAAAGTTACAAGCAAATTGGCAGAGGTTAATGGTGAATTGTCCTCTCTCACCCAGTGGTTGAAACAATCCCTTGTCTCTCCCTCCCTTGAAAAACCTCCCCACTTTTAAGGTGAAAACTCTTCCCATAATATGGCCCTTCATTCCAATTCCCTTCCTCGTGACCCCCGTCTTCCCCAAGTTGAAGTGAAAAAATTTGATGTATCTGATCCCACTGGTTGGGTCACTCAAATGGAACATTATTTCTCCTTGCATGGAATTACTAATGATATAACCAAACTTTGTTATGGTGTCCTCTGTTTGGATACAAAACGTTGGCAATGGCATAGAAAGACATTTCATGGGTATTTTTCTTGGACTCAGTTTGTGGCAGAGCTATATGACCGCTTTGACACTAACACCCACTATATTGACTGTTTGACTAAGTTGAAGCAATTTGGCACAGTGGAAGACTTTATATCTTCCTTTGAACACTTGGATTTCATAAAAGAGGGCATGTCTGATGTCTTATTCTGGGAATGTTTTATCAATGGCCTCAAACAGGAAATTCGAGCCCGGGTCTTCATGGCTCACCCTCACACTTGGTTTGAAGCTACTCAATGTGATAAGGAAGCCCAAAACATTGTCTCTACTCAGACCCACAAAACTTCCTTTGTTCCTTGCACTCGACCTACTAACCGTGCCCCTCCTCCCACTCCCACTTCCCTCAAGATCCAAAAATTAACCTGGGATGAAATGGAGGAATGCCAACTCAAGGGCCTTTGTTATAATTGTGATGAAAAATATTTTTTGGGGAAAAAATGTAAGGAATTTTTTTTTTTATGGCCATATCTGAGGATGTTTTTGAAGAAGAGATCAATACCCGCCCCTGTGGTAGAGTTACCTGAGCCAACTGATATTACTCTTCCCTCTAACCAACCAAAAGTAGAACTAGTCATTTCATTTCATTGGATTCTTTGCTCCCCAAACCCTCAAGATTATTGGCTACATTAAGAATCGAAAGGTAACCATCTTAATTGATAGTGGAAACACTCATAGTTTTATTCACCATCATGTTTCCAAAGAAACCCATTGCTATATACATGCAATCAACAACTTTCAAATCATGATTGCTAATGGAGGTTGTTGGATTACTGAGAGGGGGGGTGAATTAGTAATAGCATAATTATAATCCTTTTTCTTCAAATGTTATATCAATGTAGAATTAATATCCAATAATGAGCAGTGAGAAATAAACAATCACACACATACACAATACACCAGTGTTTTACGTGGAAACCCAAATCGGGAGAAAACCACAAAATGTTTTTTCTTATATGTCTTGAGGAATTGCATTCATTAGAAGCACCAAATTGCTTTGTTTTCCAGTTTCAACTGGAAGGAGGATCCAACCCCCTAGTTTCTCAGGCTACAACCTAAGGTAAGCTCCAACTCCTCAATTCTCTGGCTACAACCAGAAGGAGGCTACAACCCCCAATGCTCTCCGACTACAACCACCTATCACTGTGAGATATACTGCTGTAAACCTATACCAATAAATCTAAACCATGCATCAACCATGCATCAACCTGTACCTCAACTTGTAATCAACCTGTACCATAAACAAGTGCATCAACCATGCACCAACCTGTAATCAACCTATACCATAAACAAGTGTATCCAACCATGTACCAAGTATGTACCAATCATGTGTCAACTACTCATCAACTATGACTCATCAATATGTACCAACATCATCAACTATACACCTCATGTATGTGTGCCAACTCATCAACTACTTGTCTCAACCATGTACTCAACATGTACCACAACCAAAATCCCTCATCAATTTCATCATCCAAATATGATTTGTAGCTTTGTAATAGACCTGTTGTATATGATCACATTCTTGCAAACCTTCCTTAACTTTAAAAACAAGAGACTATCAATTTCATCAAATGTTTCTTTAGTCTCAGATGCCTAGTTTTGGATTAGTCAACAACCCTAACTTGAAGTAATCATAAATTTGAACCTGTAATTTATAAAGATTTGAAACTGATACACAATGTTCTTCAGTGTGTTTAATGCAATTCCTCTGAGTTTCACTACTTGGAACCTCTCAAAAAAGGAGTTATATCAAAAATGGCATACCTTGCTGAATTCTAGCGTATTCTAGAGAGCGACCTTGTAGAGCATGCCACACACAAAATATTTGATGAAATGATCTGAAAATATTACACAACATACTACATACTATACCCTAACCAACACATATGGTCTCACTAAATTTGGATCTATTATGAAGAAGTTGTGATGTTTTTACCCGAAACACAATATTTTGACTAGTTTCAGGACTGGCCACAAACCCTATCTTCAACAGAGTGTAACTCCCAAAATACAATTCCCCACAAGATGAATTTTTTTTTAAAGATAATTGGATATGTTGTATCACTTGCATAGCAATTTCACGGTCTGAATCATTATAGAAAATTTTTATAGTGAAAATGGTGAGATGACCTGTAAATAACATACCTTAGAAAGCACCATCAAAAGAATTTATCCTTCCTTGCATTTCGGCCTTGTTTTCTTCAATTTCACTCAGAATTCTGGTTTAGATATCCTTTTTTACCTCAGACACATATAGATATTAAATATGCTAAAGTTTGATTCAAATGAGAGAGCCTTGCCTCTTATTTATACTCTCCAAGTACCTTCCTTAAAAACATTTTCTAGGTCACTTGGCCCACTTTCCTTATTTTAGGGTTGGGTCCACTTCTAATTTCTCCATTAAATTTATTATTGAAATAATTTATTTTTTATTCACTTTGAATTATAATACACTCATCACTTCACTTTATTATTTACATTTTAAAATATCTTAAACCACTTTGACTACTTTGACCTTTTGGGGCTTCTATATGACATATGAGGGTCCTCCAACTTCGTAAGGCCATAACTCTCAAACATGAAGAGTTATGTGACGTTCTACATACCACTAGAAATGGCATGACATGTACTATCCATATAGAATAGTATTATCTAAAAATATATCATAACTCATACTGCTACCCATCAAACAAACTTGGGTCCATTACTCAAACCTGCGGTCTCCAACTTCTCATGGCCATAACTCTATAACCATGAGGAATTATGTGATGTTCCACATACCAATGGAAATTAAATGACAAGAGCTATCCATCTAGGATAGTTTCCTTGACAAAATCACTTTACTTCATCTCATTATTCCACAATTAAGCATGGGTTCTCTTACTCCACAAATCATCTTCCTGTGAGGGCTTTCACCATAAGGGGACCACTTTGGAGTTCATCCATATTTACTTCTTATCAACCATGACAAAAAAATAATGATTCATATTTACATCAAACAATATTGGGTCTATTAACCAAGCCTTTGTGCTATGGGGCTTTGTTCAAGGGTTGACATCAATGACAACCAACCTTAATCAACAATCTCCCCCTTTGGCATTGATGGCAACACTCTGATGCAATACTGAAATCATATCACTCATGCTCCCCCTAGAAACATGCCTTTGTCCTCTACATCTGATAAATCTCTCCCCCTTTGTCATCAATGGCAAAGGTATGTTTCCATCTGGGGCTGCTCCCCCTGACAGACTGCCCTCTTATGGTGCTTCCTCATGTACATATAAGACATATAAGATAAGCATTCAAAAATAATTCATTTTTGGAGTAGAAATAACTCCAAGTCTTTGGCGGAGATATTCAAAGGCTTCCCATGGAAGTGTTTTTGTAAAGATGTCTGTCACTTGTTCTTTTGTGCCCACATACTCAAATCTGATGTTATTTTCTGCAACCTGTTCCCGTAGAAAGTGATACTTGATTGGAATGTGCTTCGTCTTGGAGTGCATCATCAGGTTTTTTGAGATATTGATGGCACTTGTATTATCACAATATATTGGAATGGGCTCATCATACTCAACCTGTATGTCTGTCAAAGTTTGTTTCATCCAAAGAACCTGTGTACAATATGCTACTGCTGCAATATACTCTGCCTTAGTTGTAGATAGAGATATCGATGATTGTTTCTAGATTACCCATGATACCAAACACTCACCTAAGTAGAACGCTGCTCCACTGGTGCTTCATCGGTCATCAATACAACCTGCCCAATCTGCATCTATGTAGGCAATAAGTGATAGATCTTTTCCTTTTGGATACCATAATCCAAACTCTTTTGTTCCTTTGAGATATCTGAAGATCCTCTTTACTTTTAATACATGTGATTCCTTTGGTGCTGCTTGAAATCAATCCACCTATCCAACTACCTGCATTACATCTGGTCAAGATGTTGTCACATATAGTAGGCTTCCAATCATTGACCTATATTGCGTCTGATCTGTAGACTTTGACTCATCATCTTTCCTCAACTTACAACTGGTTTGCATGGGAGTGATAATTGGTTTGCAATCTTCCATTCCGAACCTCTTTAGCATTTTTCTGATATACTTGGTTTGAGAAATAAAAATTCTTTGGTTTCTTTGACGTATCTGAATTCCCAGAAAGAAGGATAGTTCTCTAAGTAAAGACATTTCAAATTCATTCTGCATGTCTTTTGCAAATTTTTAGCTTAACCTATCATCATCACTACCAAAAATAATATCATCAACATAAACTTCAATTAATAAAATATTACCTTGACTTACCTTGATGTAGAGGTTGTTGTTTGCACTTCCTTTTCTGAACCCTGCCTGTTGCAGATACTTATCTAGTCTGGAGTACCATGCTCTAGTAACATGTTTTAGACCATACAAGGCCTTCTTTAATTTACATACATAGTTTGTGTTCTCTGACAACTGAAATCCTTCTGGTTGTTCAATGTAGAATTCTTCTTCAAGTTCACCATTTAGAAAAGTTGATTTTACATCCATATGATATACTTTAACATTTTTGGAGCATGCATAAGCTAAAAGAAAACATATTGCTTCCATTCTGGCAACTGGGGAAAATGTCTCTTCAAAGTCGATTCCTTCAATCTATGCATATCCTTTACATACCAATCTAGCTTTGTTCCTTGTAACCTGTCCATCTTCATTCAATTTATTCCTGAAAACCCATTTTATGTCGATCACATTCTTATTCTTTGGTC
>ML787535.1:100607-112790 GCA_009831015.1 Picea engelmannii | reverse complement strand
ACCTTTTGGGGCTTCTAGATGACATATGAGGGTCCTCCAACTTCGTAAGGCCATAACTCTCAAACCGTGAGGAGTTATGTGACGTTCTACATACCACCAGAAATGGCATGACATGTGATATCCATACAAAATATTATTATCTGAAAATATATCATAAGTCATACCGTTACCCATCAAACAAACTTGGGTCCATTACCCAAACCTGGGGTCTTCAACTTCTCATGGCCATAACTCTCTAACTGTGAGGAATTATGTGACGTTCCACATACCACTGAAAATGAAATTAAAATCACTATCCATATAGGATATTTTCCCTGACAAAATCACTTTCCTTCATCTCATTATTCCATAATTAAGCATGGGTTCTCTTACTCCACAAAGCGTCTTCCCGTGAAGGCTTTCACCATAAGGGGACCACTTTGGAGTTCATCCATATTTACTTATTATCAACCATGAAAAAACAATAATGAGTCATATTTACATCAAACAATATTGGGTCCATTAACCAAGCCTTTGTGCTACGGGGCTTTCTTCAAGGGTTGACATCAATGACAACCAACCTTAATCAATAGAGGTTCCATGAAATGTGGGGGGTGTTGTGAAAATGTGTGTGTCCAAATTAGGAAGTACCACCTGAAATATCATATGTTTTCTATTGACAAGGGTGGTTTTGATATTGTTCTCAGTGTGGAATGGTTACGCACTCTTGGTCCCATCCTCATGGGTTTTAAGGAATTAAGCATGCAATTCCAATATGCGAGGCAAAAATATAAATTCCAAGGAATCAAAATAGGCTCCCCTGACATCATCAATTCCCATCGAATGAAAAATCTCCTCAAAAAAGGTCATTCGGGAATTATTTCCCAACTCCATTCTATTCAAGCAATTGAGACACTTGTGGTGCATCCTGACCTCTAATGTTTCATTTCCAAACACCAAGTTTTTTTTCCACTCCCCAGGGAATTCCTCCTTCTCATGGTGTTCATGATCATTCTATTCCTCTCATCCCCGGAAATCTATCTCCTAATGTTCTCCCTTATCATCATCCCTTTTCCCAAAAGAATGAAATTGAGAAAATTGTTCAAGAATTGCTAGCTGCAGGTGTTTTCCTCCTTAGTACCAAAACCTATTCTTCCCCTATGGTCATGGAACTCAAAAAATAAGGTACTCGGCATATGTGTCTGGGATTTTGCGCCCTCAATAAAATCACAATCATAAAGAAATTTTCCATTCTTGTCATTGATGATAACTTGGATGAATTAAGTGGTCTCAATATTTTACTAAACTTGGTCTTTGTTCTGGCTACCACCAGATATGTATGCAATAGGAAGACATTACTAAGACTGATTTTCACACTCATGAGGGTCACTATGAATTCTTGGTCATGCCCTTTGACCTGTGTAACACTCCCTCCACTTTCCAAAGTCTCATGAACCATGTTTTATGTACTTTTCTCCGTCATTTTTTCCTAGTATTCTTTGATGATATTCTCATCTATAGTAAAACCTGGGAAAACCATCTTATCCATGTAGATCAAGTTCTCAGTCTACTCTCTCAGCACCAAATTTTTCTCAATAATTCTAAATGTGCCTTTGGAGCTTTGAAAGTGGAGTACTTGGGTCATATTATCAACAAGGATGGTGTAAGGGTGGATCCTAAGAAAATTGAAGCTATATAGTATTAGCCGTGCCCAAGAACTCTCAAGAGCTTGTGTGGTTTTCTAGGTTTATTAGGATATTATCGCAAGTTTGTTAAAAATTATGGAAAAATTTAAGTGCCTCTTACTGCTCTCCTAAAAAATAATTATTTCACTTGGACTCCAACAGACGATCAATCATTTTAAGCATTGAAAGAAGCCATGTGCACAAATCCTATCTTGGCCCTTCCTGACTTCACAATTTTTTTTTTTCCTCAAATGTGATGCCTCTAGGAAAGGCATTGGAGTAGTACTCATGCAAGAGGGTATACCCTTGGCCTTCACTAGCAATCTCCGAGCTAAATCTTGGCCAATCAATATATGAAAAGGAAATGTTGACTATTCTTCATGTTGTCAGTCTCTGACATCCTTATCTCTTGGGGAAATGCTTCCAAATTAAAAATGACCATCAAAGCCTCAAGTATTTCCTAGAATAAAGCATTTTATCCCAGGAGCAACAAAAATGGGTGAACAAGATATTTTTATATGATTATGAGATCATTCATAAGAAGGATAAAGAAAATGTAGAGGTTTATTCTCTGTCCAGAAAGTACGAAGAAGAAGGATGCCTTTTTCCCCTCTACTTCATTGTACCGGATTGGCTCCAAGTTGTTCACCGGGAATGGTTGCAAGACCCCAAAACTTCTCGATTGATCCAAAAATTGCAAGAAAATTATCCAATTTCTTTAGTGTTCTCTTGTCACAATGAAGAGCTACACTACAAATTCCATCTATATTCAAGCCACTAGTCACAACTTAAATCCATGGTTCTTTCTGATCTTCATGCTTCACCCACATCAGGGAATTTCGGGTTTACCAAAACCTATGAATGAGTTAAACGTTTTTTTTTGTGGGATGGTTTGAAACAAGGCATCTGAAACTTTGTGGTTGATTGTGATTTTTTTCAACGCAACAAGGGGGAAAATGTCAAATCTCTGAGCACACTACAACCACTTCCAATTCCACCAGTTATTTGGAGGGACATTCCTATGGATTTCATTGTGGGCTTACCTAAATATGGAAATAATTCAGTCATCATGGTGGTAGTTGATGGCCTTTCCAAATATGTTCTTTTTTGTATTCTTCAATTCCCATTCAAAGAACCCATAGTGGCTCATATTTCATGGCTCATATTTTCAAGCTTCATGACATGCCTCATTCTATTGTATCTGACAGAGATCCCACCAACAATTTTTGGCAAGAACTATTCAGGTTCTAGGGCACACAATTACATCTTAATACTACTTATCACCCATAAACTGATGGAAAAACTAAAGTTGTCAACAAGTGTTTGGAAACATATTTGAGGTGTTTTTCATCTGATTGGAAACAGCAGTGGGCTCATTGGTTACCCTTCGCTTAATGGTGGTATAACATATCTTACCATACTGCAACCCACGTGACTCCTTTTGAAGAAGTGTAAGGACAAAATCCCCCGTCAATTATTTCCTACATATTAGGGGTATCGAAGGTTGAGGAGGTTGAAAAAACTATTACAGTCTCTTCTGCCATTCTCCATGCTCTCAAAGACAATTTGGTCATGGCTCAGAATCATATGAAACAACAAGCAAATCAAGGACATTCAGAATGCTAATTTACTATAGGAGACCATGTGTTTCTTCATCTACATCCTTACAAGTAGAATTCACTCAAAGATGAACATGGTAATAATATTTCTCGCAAATTTTACGGTCCTTATATGATTCTCAAGCACGTGGGACTAGTGGCCTATCAATTAGCTCTTCCCAATCATTCTAAGATCCATCTCATTTTTCATGTATCATGCTTAAATAAGGTGATTAGAACTAAGTGCCAAATTAAAGTCAATGTTTCAGAGTTGGATGTTGAAGATTCCATATGGTTGCATCCACATAAAGTCTTGGACCAACACGAATGTAATCTCCATCGGCACACCATCAAGGAGGTGTTAGTGCAGTGGAAAGATACAAATCTAGAAGATGTCACCTGGGAGCCGACCGTTATTCTCCAGGAATTTCCTCATCTCAAGCCTTGAGGACAAGGCTATTCTTCAAGGGGGAGGGCATGCTAGGTACCTAAACCCCTAACTTATCATGTAGGTAGAATAATATATTTCCATGTAATAAAGGTCGATACTGGTTAATAAGGCCTATTTAATAAATATGAACAAGTCAATGTAAGAAGACCTAATAGAAGCTTCTTCTTCTAGAAAGATATTCCTCTAGAATGCTCTTTAGAAGATAGAATTAGTATAAATAAGAGTAGAAGGTATGAGAGGGACTTGTCTTTAGAATTATTTTAATATAGCTCTTCTCTACTAGAGGTTTCCCTCTCGAAGAGGCAAGTGAACATTGTTTCCTATCAAGAAAGGTATTATTTTGGTGCTGTGGTTCCATATATTCTATTGTTTCGTGCTATATTTCTATTCTTTGTTGTTAGTCCGCTGGCATTCACTGCAATATTTCATTTTCTGCTATTATCATAGATCTAGTGCCTAACGGTAACACCCCATTTGACTTAGAAAGATAGAATAACTTATGGACTAGTCGTATCTTTATTTTCTTATTATTTGTGGAACACTAATTCCCTGAGACTTAAAATTTTGGACATATGAACCTATGTAAATGAAAATACTATGAATTTTTATCATTATCTAATTTATGATGGATATTATGGGACCTATTTCTAGCTTAAAATTTTGAATTTGAAAGATATTGGTATGTGGATACCGAGTTAAGGATATGGTAAATGCAATTACAAGTTAATAGTGTATGGATATGCATAAGTTTGTGTTATAAAATAACCTACAGATTAATGGGTTATGCAATAGCCAAAGAATGATGATAATAAATGGTTGATATCATGAAAATCGACCAAGAAATAGTATGTTATGAATCATTGTATTTTAAATTGATATGACATGTGGGCAAGTGCAAGTTTTTTTTATAGGTAGCATGACTTCCTAAAACCGAATATACAATGACAAAATCCCACCAGAACACTGCCACTGTATGGTCTGTGATAGAGTGTTGACCCTAGTTTTGTAAGTAGGGGTAGAGGTATTTCCCACCATGTGTCCTTTGAAACCTAGCGTCACAGTAGGACAATGTTAGGTCACATTCCCATAGACATGTGATGATGACTGCCAATTGCTTATTGGGGAAGCTTGGTCAAGGTAATTGACATTTCTGCTTACAGGTTCTATCTATAACTAGGTCAATATAGTTGATTCTCCAAGATAGTTCAATAGAGGAGGGATAGGGATGGAATACAGAAGTAGGTTAGGGAGGAAGGATGTTAGAATTAGTTGACAGTGTGTGGGGTTTTAATCTTATAGCATAAATGTCTATTTTTCTCTTTGTTCCTTTAAAAAAATGCTTAATTGAATTACAATTATCTAGGTAAATGTTGCTTTGTGCTAAATTATTAAAATCAAGGATTCTAATAATATTGTAAATGGTTTAGCTATTCACTATGAAGTTAATTTCATTGTTGATTGGGTTGGAAGCATACATTAATTTCATTAAATGTGTTAATTATTTCCATTGGTACATGCACAAATTATGTATGTTCTAGCTACACATACATGCCTTGCAAATGTACACAAATATTTGTGAGTATATTAAATTAATGATGTTTCTTATCTGATTTAGATGTATTCATCTTGTTATTATTATCGTTGTGTTGTGAATTACCATAACTTCAAAATGAAGCTTCTTGAAGAGTGGGTGTATATAACACCCCAAATGGATTAATTAATAATTATAATTAAGTAATGTAATTCAAGTTAATTAAATAATTGAAATCATTAAATTAATTAACTCAAGTAGATTATTTCACTCATTAGATTTGATCATTATTTATTTAATAGATTAAATTATGTAACAATAAATGAAATAATTATTTATTTTATTACGTGTGATGGGAAATTTGGAGGGGATAAGGGTAGATGGGGAATTTGGAGGGTAGATAGGAATTTGTAAGTGATGGGAGGAAGGAAGTCAAGGGGGAGAAGGTATATTAGAGAGGAGGAGTGTCAAGGAGGAGAAAGGGGAAAGGAGAATAGAAAGGGAAATGGGTCATTTGGAGGGGAGGAGAAAGGAGGGAGCAGTAAAAACTTTGGAGAAACAAATTGATTTGGGAAATTATGGTTTGCATATGATATTGGATAATTGTTGGGATTTTTGGCTCGAGGGCCAAGAAACCACAATGATTCCTGGAGATGGGAAGCTAGAGAGGCTTTGTTCCGAGATGGATGGGAGGAATAGATTCAGTTTTAGGCAGTTCAAACAATCAACAACATACAATAGGAAACAACAAGGGACAAACTTATTCTTCTAGAGGTTTTTTGTTAATTTACTATTTTTCTTTAAATGAAAGTTAAAAATATATATCTATGTATTGAAAATGTGTTATGGGGCTACTTGAACTGTCCAATTTGATATTTTGAGATTTAACTGTTTAATATGCCAGAACATACACATAAATTAGAATTACTATAATGAAAATAGAAACATAAATTAGATGACATGCAAACATAATTACTAAATCACTTAGATTACAAATTTATTGTTTAAACTATGAAACCCTCAATAGGTGGCATTAATCCATTTCACTCGGTTCTTAAAGAAAAATAAAAGAAAAGAAAAGTGAGATGGGAAGGAAATATTTTCAGATTTTAAGGGAATGTAGGTATCTAAATTGGGGCTATATATGTTCATTGGTAGTGGCACAATGCCTATGGTTTCTAGGTGACCCCGTTAGGGTTGTGGTTTCTCTTTTGAAATTGAGAAACAATGTGAGGTTTAATGAGATAGCATAGGGAAAGTATTAAAAGGACTCTCATATATAAAACTTGGAGATTATCGCTTCCACTTGTAATAATGAGTTAAGTTTTTTAAAGAAATTAATCTCATTAGTATTTCCTTTGGTTCAATTGGTAAATGACTTGGGTGGGGTAACAAGGTTATTCTAGAATTGGTACTTGAAAAAAAATTGTGTGGGGCCCATTGTTAAAGATGAGGTTTTCTTGAAGGTAAACAATTGATTTTCTCTCAAGATTTATAAAGGAAATAATGGCTTATATAAATAGATTCGTGGCTTCACCTATTGTGTCACCAATTGTCGAGGCCTCAAGAACCCATAAGTCTAATGAATTGGGGAACACCCCCCCCCTTTAAATTTTGAAATCTATCCTTCCCAAAATTATGAGTTTTTTTATTAGACCTTATTATTTTTATATTGATGGATGATTACTAGATTGTGTCTAGATGGTTTTTTTAATTCAATTAATTCTTTGTTTTTCTGCCTCATACTAATCTTTGAAATTTTCTTTATCATGTCAATTTGCAACTCATAATCGCTAATTTTGTGGTCATTGCATTCCATGCATCTTAATTTTTTTTTATCTTGCATCCTTTAGATTTCAATGGAATTGACCCGTGTTTAAGCAATAATAGCTTCATCCATGCTTATTAAATCATTTTTTCATCATTGGATAGCTCATAATTTATGTTCTATATCAATTGATGTTTTCACCAAAAGACATGTGTTAGGTCTTCTAGATGATAGTTGGCAGTTTTCATGGATTAAAATATTTCACTAAGTTAAGAATCATTTTAGTTTTAGATAGTATCTTGAAATCCTATGAAAAATATATGCATGATGATTTTACAGAGTCCCATTCAGGTAGAACCTCATTTTAAATGGGACCTAGAATTTATTTAGAAAAATGTTATTGCACATAATTTTGGCTACTAGCCAAGTTGACATGTGGACTCCCAAAAAAGGATGTTTATAACTTTCTAGAGATTACAACATAACTATTATAAATTAATTCTTAGGTCCACAAGGATGAAAACACGTGGTCAAGGTCCCCTCCTCTCTAAAGATAATAAACAAATCACAAGTTATGAAAGAGAGAAAGTTGGACCTGTAGCTAAGCACACAACCATATGTTGGAAATCCTCTCCTCTCTTTTACACATAAAAACAATATTTCACTAATAGGAGGTTGGATGGGAAATTTATAGGTTTGTGAATGTTTATAACTATAGGTATCACCCATGCTTCTTCTCAACACCCTAAGTTTTGGTTTTCTTTATCTCTTCATGTAAGTGCAACTAAGGTTTTTCTTGTGATGGAAGGGTTTCAATACTCTTGGGTTTTTATAAGAATCCAATTAGTTATGCTTGCATGATCTATCCATTGATATTTTGAAAGTTCTCTTGTGTGAGGTGATCTTCTTGTAAGGAATTCTAATTTTCTAAAATCATTGAAGAATTATTAATATTATAACTTTTGAATTTGTGAAAAGAACTTTGAACTACTTGCGACATGTGACATGCAACTTTGAAAAATCTTGCGACATGTGATATGCAAATTTTAAACTATTGTGGCATGCAACAATCATATTCCAAGCATGAAATTTTTTTAACTTGCTATGACATGCGAATTTTTTTTTTTGGAAGGTCCAATACGAAGTTTTCAAAAAGCGCAGCATGAAGTTTTGGGAAGGTGCAATAAGAATTTTTTAGAAGTTTCAAAAAGAACTTTGAAAATCTTGTGATATGCAACAATAAATTTTGGGAAGGTATGATAAGAATTTTTTGGAAGGTGCGACAAGAAGTTTTGCGGAGGTGTGAAAATCTTGTGACATTCAACTTGCATCATTGAAAATCTTATGACATGTGACATACATATTTGAAAATATTGTTACATGTAATATGCAATTGTGAAAGTATTGCAACATGCAACAAACATATTTTCCAAGCATGAAAACTTTGAGCTTGGTGCAACGTGTGAACTTTGAACTTGTTGCAACATCCGACATGTGAAATTTGAATTTGGTGCAACATGTGAGATGTATTTTTATGAACATGCAACATGCATTTTTTTTATGACTTACAAAACACAAATTTAAGTATTTTCACCATAAATTTTGATCCCAAACTCTATTTTGTGTGGTGTTTATATTGTTGGAAAGGTCTTGCCAAGTTTGACAACTTTATTCTTATAAAGTTTAGAAGGTTCCTTACCATTTGTTTCAGATTTTGAAAATAAAAATATGGGTACATTGTCAATGGCTTTGAAACCTCATAATACATCAACTCAACTAATGTGTCTACAAAACCTTTATCAAAGTGACCAATTTCATATGAAATGAGATTGAACTAAGGGAAGTAGACTTGGACACATTGTTAACTTATCAATTGACATCTTTTTGTTAAATGCATTTGTTTTTAAATATGAGTTGAATTTTTTTATATTTGTAACTCATATATCTTGTGGTGATGACATCCAAGTACCAATTCTAAAAAGGAGATTATAAATTTTAATCAGAACACATTATGTATGAAAGAGTGAATAACAAAGACATAAATGTTAAAAATCATGAGGAGGTGGACCCATAAATATACATCAATGGTTTCGAAAATTTTAAATGACATGAAGAGAGGTGGACCCATAAATATACAAAGTCATACTCATCAAACAATGACATGAAGAGAGAGAATTTAAATGGGCATATATGCAACACAAATAAATGGGTGAAGTATACCTATGCATGAACAAAAATGGAATATGGTGCCAAAATGAGAAGTGCTTGAAACTTTTAGAACAAAGATTGAACATGGGAGCACACGGAAGTTATACATGTCTATCAACAAATCATTACTCCAAAGGAAAACAAATTCTTTTATTATTATTCATTTGGAAATTCTCCTCAAGCATGTATTAAATAATCAAATGGGGAAAGAGGAGACATCAAAATTTATGTAAAGTTAAATATAATAGTTTCCTCTTGTAGAAAAGGGATGAATACGTGAAAGGAAAAATTATATAATTTGGAAGGTCAAGAAAATGAGAGAGACAATTTCTTGAATAAAATCAAAATTGACACTTGGCCACAATGCCAAGAGAGGGAATTTATTTTTTAAATGGCTATAAATGCTAGAAAATCAAAGGAGAAGAGTATTTTGGCTCTGGGAGACTTCATGTACTTATGTTGAAATTTTTAATGAGGAGAAGCCACTTTTGGCCAAGCATTTTTTGGAGAGATTTGATTCCTATGTTTCATATGTGATGGACTACACTTATTTTTATACTGAGAATTAGGGTGTAATGCCCCTATTTCCCCCATTTTGTAAATATATCATTATTTTTTCCAAAAACTATTGTTAGAATTGTTATGTGTGAATTTTGAAAGATGATGAACCTTTGCTAAAGGATGTGATGTAAATATTTTTTTTATTAATATAAAAAAACAAAATGTTGAATAATTGTTGAAGGGTATTACCTCCATAGGTTATGATTCTATGAGACAGAATGGTGAAGGGAACCATCACTGGTTGAGATGATCCCTTCCAAGAAACATTATATTGAATTTAAAATGTTCAAACCAAAAACTGTCCTCTACCCCATAAAAATTTAATTACTAGTCAAGATGGTGGTTTGATAGTCCTCCTTAGAAATCAATGAGAGAATGGGAAGAGTACCCATCTAGAAGTTTCTGATCTGAATCATGAACTGGGGGGATTTGACCCATGAAATCTTATTGTAGAAGGAAATAAAAAGGAGGAAAATCATGTGAAGAGGAGAGAGGACACACATAGTTGCATCTCATAAGGAAATTTTAGTGGATATGATAGTGAAACTCCTCTGGTTATTAGTAGAACAGAGGGAAGTTAAGAAATGTGTTTTTTGGGTGTAAGAACCATTGGAAAATGTCTTCAAATCAGGCTGATAAATGGGGCTACGAAATTTTAGTGAATGGTTGAGAAATCATGAAGGAACTGAGAGGGGATGGTGTTGAGGAACAACTGGGTAATGAAAGGCCTCCCTTGTGCTATGTATGACAAATGTTGAATATCTTAGTGGCAAGAATAGGCCCCCTTTGGTGGATTGAAGACTTGGCTTACTCAGTTCATGTAGATGAAGGAGAGTGGCCTTCATCCTTTCTCTTTTGTTGAGTATAAAGGATTTCCCCCCAGACATCATACTCTGGCTAAGAGGTGGATATCTATAGAGATAACAAGTGCAGTTGTGCCTATGGTTGGGTGGAAAGTGGTGCACCCTTCAACAATTTCCATCACTTTCCATCTTTTAGATAAGCATATCTTTTCCAAATATTTGTTAATGTTAAGTTCAAAGAAATTGTACTATGTGTTTCAAAGAAATGTGAATTTAGTTTTCTTCTAAAATTAGTTTGATAAATTTATGTGTGATTATGAAAATGTTACAGCTGAATTGTATTTTGGTTGTTAACCTCACTTATTGGCTGGTTGTGTTCTCAAAAGGATTGTTGTGAATGAATGTTGTGGCTGATTGAGTTCTTATAATCTATTTTATGTATTAGTGGTGAAGATTAAGGAGTTATAATCTTTATAGAACATCTGAAAAGGAAAAATGCTTGATTTTTTCATACAAATGTTTTACTGTAATCTCTTGAAGCCTTTAGACTAGAAATTGAGAATATTTCAGACCTCTATTTGGCCTTAGGAGAATAGAACAAACAATTAAAGAGCCCAAAACTTTATTATAAGTAGATTTTAAGAAAATAATGAGAAATAAATGTGCAATTTCCTTATTGAAATTAGAATGCAAAGGCCCATGAATTTTATTTGGGTATTTATAAAAATTATGTTAAATTTGTGTTAAATTCCCTACATTTTAGAAAAGAAATCCCTTAATTTGTGTTGGGCTGTAAATTCCGATAGGAATTTGGAATTTATTCTGAGAGACATTTCTTTTCTTAAGAAAAAACTCCCTTAAATTATGTTGGGAGGTAAAACACAGTAAAATAACACAAATTACTCTTTTACACCGTGTGAATGAGAAACTTATAAATATGATTTTAAATCTTAGACTAGAAAAATTAAGAAATAAGTGTGGGGGGGATTTTAATAAGGTGTATAATGAAAATTGTAAATGAAAATAGCACCAAGGAGAGAAATCTAAATTGAGGTGGAGAAACTCAGATTATCTACCTCTACGAAAAAAATAATAAACTAAATAAACCAATCCCATGAATATGGACTAAGGTTAACTCTATCATTTTGGAGCAATGCTTGGATAAAGTATCTTTTATTTAAACCCTATAATTCCGGAGGAAATAAATTACATATAAATTTAAATCCTTGGAGGAATTCTCCCTTGTGAGTTTATTCATTTTTGAATTATTTTAATGCCCGTGAGATCATATTTTCCTTTCCTTTATATTCATGGTTTTAATAAAATATTTTTTATTTAAATTCCATCGAGCTATTGAGCACCAGGGGTTAGAGTATGTTGGAGTGTACCATGCAATGTCCTCGGGGCCAGTGATTTGTATGCTAAGTTGGGTTAATAAACCTGAGATTAATTAAATTAATTAGATTATAATGACTGAGATGTTGGGATTTCGGGCACTGAGAGCTCGAGGAGTGAAGGAACCTGTATCACAAAATATGTCCCGGAGTTGATAGGTCCAATCTGATATATTTTTAAATACACACACACACACATCTCTCT
>ML787535.1:57061-100557 GCA_009831015.1 Picea engelmannii | reverse complement strand
TATATATATATATATATATTATCACATAGGATTTCCCATCAGGATGTTAGGCACCAAGAGCTCGAGGAGTGAAGAAGTAAGTATTACACAATATGTTATGGGGTTGATGGGTCCAGTCTGATATTTATATGTGTGTGTGTGTGTGTGTGTGTGTGTGTTATGGGGTGATATCTTTTAAAATATACAATATAAAATTGAGTGCACGTGGGACCCCTATCGGGTTGTGGGGCATTGGAAGGTCAAGAGGAGGAGTGCATTTGTTAAACAATATATACAGGGGATGATAGGTTCGATCTGATGTCCCTTTAAAATATTTATATATAAAATATATATTTATATATTATGCACATGAGGTCCCCACCAAGATTTCAAGCATCGAGGTCTATCTCTATTGGAATGCATGGAAAATTATACATCGAGGGATGATTATTTATATATTAAAAGAGATTATTAAACATAAGTGTAATATAATATCATGATGTGTATATGAAGATCTAGAAAAAAACTCAGATCTAGGGTTTAATAGTTACGGTTTCAACAACAACCAATATGGTTACCAAAGAGGGAGGGAGTGGAACCCCCTCCTACAAGTAGGTAGTGGTGGACAGAGGGAAAGGCCCACACACCGTCGGTTTCAATGAACCTCTGACAGGCACCTCGATATTAGAATAAAAAACAATCAAGAGGACAACCAAGGAAAAAGTGATCACATGGGGGAAGAGGCCAGAGAAGGCCATAACGATACATAAGAAATGATGAACCCCAGTGGGGTAGCTGGGCACAAACCGTGTCAACCTAAAACAAAATTGATCCCCAAAGTTATCCTGGAAAACCCCCAAAATCAATTCTTCTGGGATCAGATGAAGACGCATGCATTGATCTACAAGTTCATGGGCCTGTGGCCCATAGAAATACGTTGCACAGCTAGATAAAATATCAATGGAAGTTGAGTGGAGAAGTTGAACTCCACCTAGGATCAAAAGGGTTCTTCACAAGAATATTCATGAACCTAGAGGACAGGGATATTTTTTTTTAGGGGGGGCCATATTTCCATGCCTCAATTGGGTTGTACATGCCCACATGGAAGGAAAACTTTTCCCCAGAGAAAGAAACCTTTAAAAATGTCCCAGAATGGATAAGGCTTTACTCCCTATCGCTAGATTATTTTTTTTTTACCACCTTTGAAGCAATAGAGAAAAATCTTGGAAAATATTTCAAGACATCAAAAGAAACATTAAAACGAATATACGCATCCTATGTAAGGATCTACATAGAGATGGATGTCTCGGGGGCTCTCTCAGAGGCAATCAGCTAGGAGTTTAGGGATGAGGAATGGATACAAAGTATAGACTATGAGCATATCATTTTTCGATGTAGAAGGTGTCATGAACATGGACACCTACTGAGAGAATGTACTCTCAATAAAAAACAAGAACAAGAAAACACTAGAACAATAGGATGAGGACAATTTTGTGAGGTCAAATCATAAAAGAAGAGGAAAAAAAAGACAAGGAAATCCCCCAACCAGAAGCAACTCAGAATCCAAGAATAGAGTAGAAGGAAGGAGCAACCCCAACCAGGGGGAAGAAGGGGTAAAAGAACAAACGGAATCTAGGGAAACAAATGAACATGTAACTCATGAGAACACAGAAAATCCAAACAATAAGGGAGAGTTGAGAGGCAATGCAAGTCCTATGGAAGGAGGAAATGAAGACACAAACACCACAATGTAGGAGGTAGACGAATATGTTGAGATGACACCAATCAAGGTAGGAACATAATACCCAGATCTCAGAGATATCATGGAAAGGGAAGGAATATACCTCTCGAACATACTGGAACAATGGAAAAGGCAGGGAGTTGACAATGTGCCAATGGAGCAACTGGATTACATTCAATATCTTTTCCTCCTAAGGGAGGAAGAAACTCCAGAGGTACCAAGCACATGCATGGTGAGATAGGACACCTGGGAATTAAAACAGGAGATGGATAGCCACAACACTCACCCAAGTAGGTAAGGATTAAGAAAGGTAGGAAATCAAACAGCGTAGCCGTACAAGAACTAGGATCCCTGCTGATAAAATCAGGTAAGATTAAAAATATCTTCCCCAAATCCCCCCCATATGTTTAAATGAAGATTATAACTTGGAATATAAGAGGCCTAAAAAACCCAAGAAAGAAACAAATCCTTAAACATAGTCTGAGGAAGGAACAACCTGACCTCTATTTCATTCAAGAAACAAAATGCAAACTAGACATAATGGAAATAATTAGTAAAAAAAAATGGAGTAAGTACAAGATGATGGATGTAGAATGCCAAAAGATGGTGGGAGGAATTCTCACCTTATGGAAACCACACTCGATGAACCTACTCGCAGCAGAAGCCACGAGACACACACTTTTTGTTAACATGCAAGTTATAGGAAACACAATGGAGATTCTATGCATGAATGTGTATGGCCCTGAGGTGATGGAGGAACAAAGGAGAATGCTCTTAGACCTATAGAATCTACAAGAATGAACCAACAACCTCCACTGGATTCTAGCTAGGGATTTTAACATCATTACTACTCTTGCTAAGAAAAAGGGGGAAACATGAGACTGGACAAGGATGCAGAATAATTCTCAGCTTTCATAGAGACAATGGAGCTTGTGGATATCAGGATGAACAATGGATAGTTCACCTGGAACAAAAAATGACTAGATCACCACCAAGTAGCCACAAGGATAGACAAATTCCCGGTTTCATAATCCATCATTTTGCAGGGTTTATCTTTGGACTGTAGCATCAAACCATTGGCTAGTGCAATTGGAAGCGAATTTTCATACCACACCAAAGAACAAGCCATTTAGATTTGAGAAATTTTGGATCGACCACCGCACTTTCAAGGAGAACATCAACCAATGGTGGTAGGAGGAACTACCAGACCAAGGGACAAGGATGTTCAAACTATACAAGAAACTCAAGTACATCAAACAAAAAATTAAGGAGTGGAACAAAGAAGTCTTTGGGAACATAGACCAGGGGTAAAAAAGCATCAAGGATGGGATGAGGAAGCTATAGGAACTTTGCATTGAAGAGGGATACATAGAGGATTAGAAAAAAAAAAGAAAACCGAATGCTCCAGGAATGGGAAGAAATATGCAAGCTATAAGAGACTCTCTGGCGCCAAAAATCCCGAATAAGGTGGCTTAAGGAAGGGGAGAGGAACACCAAGTTTTTTCACAGAACAACTATCACAAGAAGATATCATAACAAAATCTTGAAAATTAGGGATCAGGATGGGATCAAAAGATAATCCCACCAAGACATTGAAAATACACTAGTCAATCAATTCCAAGGGATATCCAAAGAGCCCAACCAAGACATATTCATGGCCATCCAGAGGATAACTCAACACATCCCCAAATTGGTCACAAAGGATCAAAATGTCATCCTATGAAAACCCATCGCAGAGGAATAAATCGACCAAGTGGTCCAGGAGATGCCCAACAGAAAGGCCCTAGCCCCAGATGGATTCACAGTGGAATTATTCAAATCCTGTTGGGATGTGGTTAAGTATGACATATATGGGGTGGTGGAGGACTCCAGATGCTCGTCCTCCATCCTGAAATATTTAAATTCCACAATTATTACTTTAATCCCAAAACAAAATGAAGCTAGGACTCCAGATCTCTATAGGCCAATAGCTTTGTGTAATGTGGTTTACAAGGTAATTTCCAAAGTCATAGCCAATAGAATGAAACCACTCCTTCCCATAGTGATCTCACAGGAACAGGCAGGGTATATGGAAGGGAGAAAAATCCTGGAAAATATCATCCAATCCCATGAGATAATCCACACACTGAAAATCCAAAGGAGAGGGGGGATGATAATCCAACTTGACCTGGCGAAGGATTATGATGCACCACATGGCCAAGACGCTGAAATATTTTAGTTTCGACCAAACTTGGATCAATTGGATCATCACTCCAGTCTCAATGACAAGTTTCTCATTGTTAATAAATGGATACCCAACCAAACCTTTCTATCCATCTAGAGGCATCAGAAAAGGGGATACGCTATCCCCCTTCTTGTTCATTCTAATGATAGAAGGGATGAGTAGAAGTATAAAAAATGAAACTACAAATGGTGAAATAAAAATCCCCAAACCATTTGAAAATTGTCCAACCTCAACACACCAATAGTTCATTGATGACACCCTACTCCATGGCACACCCACAGTAAAGGAAGCGAAGGCTTATAAAAAAATCTTAGAAGCCTTAGGGGAAGCCTCGGGGATGGAAATCAAACACTCCAAGTCCATGATATATTTTTTCAACACTAATCTGACAATTCAAAGAAACTTGGACAACATTCTGGGGTTTGAACATAAAACACTCCCAACGAAATACTTGGGAATTCCCCTAATGCACAGAACTTGCAAAATGCTACGTGGGAAGGAGTTACGAGTAAATTACAGGAGAGGGTAAAAATTTGGACATACAGAGCTCTAAACCTGGTTGGAAGGCTTATCCTCACCAAAACAATCCTACAAGCAATTCCAATATTTATGATGTTGGTGTTTCCATCCCCAAAAGGCATACTACAAAAGATAAGAGCCATCCAAAGATATTTCTTATGGAGAGGCGCAGAGAACAAAAAAAATGGGCCTTGGTGGCCTGGGAAAAGGTATGAAGACCAAAGAGAAAAGGAGGCCTAGGGTTACAAGACCCATAGGTAACCAACATGGCCTATGGGGCAAAGATTTGGTGGAGATGGGTAAAATACAAATTGGTGCCATGGGAAAATCTCTGGAAATCCAAGTATGCCCCAAACATCAACGACCATGAGAGAATTGAGTTCATGGGAACAAGGGAGGGATAAACCACCTGGAATATTGCTTGGAGAAATAATAAATGGATCTAGAATCATAGCTTCTTGAAATTCAGAAATGGTATAACAATAAGGTTCTGGGAGGATGCATGGCAACAAGAACTCAGAATGGAAATTTCAGATATGGAGGAGCTCCAACAGGAAATGATTGGGCAAGGAAAAAAAAAAATCCATCAATACTGGAAGAATAGGGATGGAAATTCCATATGGAGGATCTAGGAAAAGATTAATCCACAAAATAGAGTCCAGATCGAAACAATAATGAAAGAGGTGGAGGAGGAATTGGGGAAAAGGAAAATCAGGGTCTCGGAAGAAGGTGATCAATTGAGGTGGGGAAGGAAAAATGAGGGGGAATTCATCTTAAAATAAGCCTGGTATTACATCGTGGGAAATGACCAAGAAAATCGGGAGCCACGGTGGGAAAAGATCTGGAAGAGTGCCCAATGGCCAAAAATCAAAATGTTTGAATGGATAGTACTACACAATATAATTTTAACCTGGGGGAACCTCATGAAAAGGGGTTTCATAGGTCCCTCTCACTGCCATCTCTATCAGGTCAAGGAGGAAACAACTGATCACCTCCTTGACGAATGAAGCTACACAACTGAAATTTGGGATTGGGTGGCATGCATCTACCACCAATCCAATAGAGTCAGGGGGAATATCAACACAACCATCAAATACTCGAATGAAAGATACAACGAAAATGAAAGGGTGAACCTTTGTTGGAATCTAACATTGGGGATAATCATCTGGGCGAATCTGGAAACAAAGGAACATGCACATTTTCAGGAATGACAACCTACCAAAAGAGAGGCTAAAGGATGAAATAGTCTCTCAAATAAGAGAAACAGTGCATAGTTGCATCTACAATAAGGAGAAAATTCAACTTACATACCAAGACTCCCGCATCCTAGAATTTTTCCATCTGAAAGATTGGAGCAATAACATACCTGTGGGATGTGAACCACAGATCCAGATAGGTGTCTACATCTGGACTCCTCCTCCATCAGGGATCCTCAAACTGAATTTTGACGGGGAGACAAAGGGAAATCCAAGAGTGGCAGGGGCAGGTGGAGTGATTAGAGACAATGGTGGAAATATCATTCGAATTTACGTTGGGAGCATAGGCAACTCAAAAAACAATGCAACGGAATTCAGAGCCCTGACGCTCGGCCTTGAAGTCCTATGACAAGAAGGGATGAAAAACACCATTGTGGAAGGTGATCTAGGTGGATATCGGTGGCCAGACACCTTTTTCGACTGGCTCAAAATAGTTTTCCGACAATTTACTATTTTTAGCAGTTTTTAACTTCCAGGGCCATTTTGAGGGCCCAAATGAAGGTTTTTTTAGATCGAGGTTCTCAATGATAACCGAAGGCATTATTGAGCCCCCAAAATGAATCTCCTTGATGATACCTTTCCAATGAGCTATCGCATGCCTAAAACGGAGATCGTATGCAAAAGTTACGACCCCAAGAAGTTGATGTACTCACTTACCCAAACGCGCCCACATGACTTTTGGCGCTTCATCTCCTAGGGGTAGGTTTTTGGATGTCTAGGATTTTTGGCATTCTGGTTTATTGTAAAAAGGCCTTCAGAGCCTCATTGTAATCATCTTCTTGCAAATGCGAGTAGCCGTCACATCTCTTCTCAGAGATAAGCTGCCACCATTCTAGTGAGTCTTTCACTCTGTATTTTTATAGTCTCTGTACATTTATTTCATTGATAGAAATCGTGTATTACTGTATATCTTTGTTTATGGTTGCATATATGATACATTTCTATTATATTATTAAATATATGCAATATATCTTTTCATTTATTTATTATATCTCGGCTCTCATTTCGTGCCGAAAATAATCTGGATCAGTGGTATCAGAGCATGCTGGTCTTGATCAATTTTTCAGTGCATGTCCTCGATGAGATCTGAGTATATAAATTTGGGTCTCGAGCTTGTCTCTCTTGAAGACAATTTCTCTCACACACCCAAGCAGAAAAATGACAAATGACAGAGCAGGCGATCCTATCAATCTGTTTCTTGAGCAAGCTCTCACGCGACAGAGGGATGAAATGATGGAGAATTTTTCCCACATACTTCAACGCCTGCCAATAGCTTCAGGCACATCTTCATTAAGTAGACACTTTGGAGGAACCTCACCTTTCAAGGTACAATTTAATTTTGATATTACTATATTTGAATGACAGATAGATGGTGAAGCCCTAGAAAAATGGTTAACTCTGCTAGAAGGTTATTTCTCTATTCACAATTTTTGCGACAAAGAAAAGATCACCTTCACACTCCTTAAATCTCTCCCTCATGTCAAACATTGGTGGGAAACTTACTAGGATCAAAGTTCCACAGAGGATTCTGGAATATATGGGGTTGATCCCACTTGGGATTTTTTTTGTGGATGTGGTAAAGGAACAATATTACCTTGTTGGCAACTATGAAGACCGGTACATGAGATGGACCACACTGCAGCAAGAGAGGGGCCAAGAAGTTCTGAAGTTCACCAATACCTTCCATACCTTGCACTCCAAGCTGGGTATTAAAGACTCCGAGCGAAATTTGGTTATGAAATACCGTGGGGCTCTACACAGATACATCCAGATTGAAATGGATTTTCTAGACATCTCATCACTCGGTGCTACTTATCAATATGTTGTTAAAATTGAGAAGAAATTTAAGCACCAGAACAAATGGGAGTTCGGGTCTGCAAATCCGCAACCACCAAAGTATGACAAATACGGCTCTAACAAACAGTCTCTCGAAAACCAGTCCAAGACACAGGAAAAGAAGGGTCACAGTAAAATAAAGAAGGACACCAAAAAATGGTGTGAGTTTTGTAAAATCCCCTGGAACAACATCGATGAATGTCACTCAAAACAGTCATTGGTGGCCAAGATCAAAGACAAGGAGATGAACCCTGATTTAGAATCTGATTCTGAAAATACTGGTAAAGGACATATCATTGACATAGACCCCACTGCTATTGTCGCGACCACAACAATTCAACCAGAAGAACCAACAGATCCTGAAAAGGGGGAGCACATTTTTCATTCACAGATGTGGGTGAAGGGGAACCCGCTGCATTTTATTATTGATAGCAGAAGTCAGAAGAACCTCATCTCAATAGAGGTCGTCAAACAATTTGGATTGTCGACAACACCACACCCGCAACCATACAACATCGGGTGACTTTTCCAAGGATGAGATCTTCATGTCATCCAACAGTGTCGATTTTCATACGACATCCATCCCTTCAAGGATGAGGTATTATGTGATGTTGCCCCACTGGATGTTTGTGATGTTCTCTTGGGCCAACCATATATGTGGAAGCTCCATGTTGTTTATGAGTCTCGACCCCGCAGTGTCATTGTTTCTCTGGGAGGTCATCTCTATAGAATACTAGAGGTAGTTCCGACTATTGTTTCACCTAAAAAGTGTCGCAAGGTAGTATCTCATATTGCAAAATTTATTTTCTTCACAATCTGTTCAGAAAGGGAACAGAAGGACACTGCAACCACTACAGCCTCACCCCCTTCACCTTATATCCCACGGAAGCAGGTCGACAAGGTTGCAACAAAGTGAAAATATTCCTTCTACACATCGTCCCCTCATGTAGCTCGACTTGTTGAACAACCTCAAATTCAACAGGTTCATGACAGACTTCCACAAGCTAAGCTGTGACATCTCCAGCAATACAAGAAGCTCACAAAGATGTAGATTCAACAAACGCTTTTCCCTCTCCCCTGGGAACTCAACACAATGGATACCATTGCTTCCTAAGGAGGGAGGATTGATCCAGGTGGATATTAGTGGCCACACACCTTTTCCAGCTTGCTCAAAATAATATTGTGGCAATTTACTATTTTTAGCAGTTTTAAACTTTCGAGGCCATTTTGAGGGCCCAAATGAAGGTTTTTCTAGATTGAGGTTCTCAATGATAGCCAAAGGCATGATTGAGCCCCCAAAATGAATCTTCTCGATGATACCTTTCCAATGATCTATTACACGCCTAAAACAAAGATCGTATGCAAAAGTTACGACCCCAGGAAGTTGATGTACTCACTTACCCAAACAAGGCCCATATGAATTTTGGCGCTTCATCTCCTAGGGTTAGGTTTTTGGATGTCTAGGGTTTTTGGCATTCCGGTTTATTTTAAAAAGTCCTTCAGAGCCTCATTGTAATCATTTTTTTGTGAATGCAAGTAGTCGTCACATCTCTTCTCAGAGATAAGTTGTCACCATTCTAGCGAGTCTTTCACTCTGTATTTTTACAGTCTCCGTACATTTCTTTCATTGATAAAAATCGTGTATTACTCTATATCTGTGTTTATGGTTGCATCTATGATACATTTATTTTATATTATTGAATATCTACGATATCTCTGTGCATTTAATTATTATATCTCCATTCTCATTTCGTGCAGAAAATAATCTGGATCAGAGGGTGACTCCACCCTGGTAATCAACATGACGACAAAACTCCAAAATGACACCAGAGTGGGCAAGGTACAATGATAGTGGCACCTAGAACACTCCCGCAAAAAATCTAGGAGCATTTGAGAAAATTAAACACAGTGGAGTTTTGGTTGGTGCGCAAGACAACGAACGCTCTAGCGGATAGACTCACCAATGAGGGGGTCGACAAGGAAGGCCCAGAACTAGATGAATCCTGGATCAGGATACCGAGCAGGAAACTTAGGAAAAACTGTGGCCAAATATTATGATGCTAGTTTCAGCATGGATAGTCACATCGAGGAGGAAAATGCAAGGCCTCTCGGAAGGAACATGCGACTGAGGCAGAATATGATTTCCTAAAACTTGGCCACCAATTATCATGCAAGATCACAATAGGCAATAGGTGGGTGAATGGAAGCAAGGTCGATACATTATCAAGATTCGTGGGGAAATCACGGGTGAATGGCCAGGAAGTAATTTGAATGAAACAGATGACTTAAGGCATGAGGAGATGTTGATAATCAAGAACGATCCACCAGCCCTTAGTAAAGGTACGAGGATAGGCACATTCGGATCACAAACGAGTAAGGGAAGTGGAAAGTACAGGGATAAAGGTGGTACCATCATGATCAAATGATACTTACCAACAAATAAAAATGGAAGCGCTCACCACCTCGGGAAAATCATGGCTAGAAGTACAAGCCCGCACCAGAGGAAATACCATAAGAAGAGGGACAACATGAGTAGAATCAAATAGAAGGAGCACAACAGTAAGGGTTATTACCGTTTCAAGTGCAGAAAGACTCAGGAAACTTTTGAAGTGAGGTACAGGTCATGTAGCCAGAGCGAAATTTACAGTAGGAAAAGAGGGATGGCGTGATTGAAGCATACGTAGAGGAAGAGGAGCCCCCTTGGGAAGGAATTCCCAGAAATTTTGTGGAGGTTAGCAATATGGAGCAGGCAGTGAAAGATGCGGATGGTACCTTCCATACTCTGGTTGCACTGAAGGGGAAGGAAACAATTACCTGGTGGGAAGAGGATTTAAAGGACAAGCGCAATGGAAAAGAGTGGGGTGACATGGTGTTGGAAGCGGACTGGGTGACTGATCTGGGGGCTACGCAACCAAGAGAAACCCTTCACCACAAAATGGTAGAGATGGCTTGGCTAACCAAGATGTTGATCGGGAAAGTGAATTCAGTAAGGGAGGAAGCCAGATAGGAGGATAACCAAGAAAAAAAGACAATGTTGGACGAGATCTAGCGTCACCTCAGTAGTCTAGAAACAATCATCAAACTATTAATAGAGGTAGAGAAGGACCAAAAATGAAAGATTAAGTGGTTGGCGGCTCAGTTCCACCTTTACCTATGTTATGTTCATCACATGGACATCACACATGTGGATGGACAAGGCGCACCAACCCAAATTAGGAAAACCCGCACGGTCTCCCCAAAGGAAGATAACAAGGGCCAGGCAGATGGCGGGAAGGAGCACCCCCAGGTGTTGTAACGCCTCTTATTTTAGGATTTTTGAATTCTATTAGTCTAATGGTAGTTTTTCCCAGGAAGTAGAAGGTTAGTTCAGACTTGTTACAAACTCTAGTTTAGGGGGAAAGTTTTAATTTTTTCTTTATGACTATGTTTTTCAAACTGGGTATGGAAGGTCTGGTCTGGTTTCCCCTTGTGGCAGACCAGAACCATCCACCGTAACTATCAACTCTAGCAGTTGGGACCCCTTGGTCTAGTTTCCTTCTAAGAAGACCATGATCCCCACTTTTTGTATCATAATACTTACAAGTAATATAGATTCCTACACTCATTTACAAAAAACAAAAAGTGTAATTTAATATAATTAATTATAATTATATTATAAGACAATTAATTAAAGTATTTCATAACACAATTATATTATAAGATTGTTATTTAACCATTTCGAGACATGGGATTATCGAGGTAAAGGAAAGAGTTAATTCTTGGTATAACCGAGCCAGTAAATTAAATTAATTCAAAATGAAATCATACATGGGATTTTAAATTAAATAACGATTAAATAACAATAACAAGGATTAAATAAATAATATATTAAAGAGTGGGATTTTAATGTATGATGGAAGAATTAACTTAATAAGTTTATGAGAAATGGACATGTGTCAACCTTGGGTTGGGAACGTCGTTATACTCTATGGTGATGTGGTATGTCATGGTGGGTCCACGTGTCAAGTGAATATTGAGCCACATATTACAGTGATTTCGAATTTTTGGGCCAGATCATGGGTGGAGATACCTCTAGGTCTCACCAGGTGGTAGGTCATGGGAGGACTATAAATCCTAAGTGCTAACCATACTATCGGCTTAGGAACTTAAGGTTGGTGCGATTATTGGTCTACCCGAGAGTTGATGTTCTAGTATCCAGTGGGTCATAGTATCAGGATATCAACTATCAGAATATTTTTAAGAAGCGTCGAGTGTGGGAGATCCACGAAAGTCAATAAGCTGATAAGTCAAGATCCTAGTGGGCCAGGTGGTGGATGCCACGACAACATCCTTTCCAGTAGCCATTTCAATGATAAAAGATGATGTTTTATGACATGTATGTACCAAGGTAGATGACACAAGTGACATGGATCCATGTGAACGCCATGTGGCATTGAGGTGGCCTATGACCAATGAATGCCTGAAAACTATGGAAGGCCATAATGTTTACTCTAGATTTCAAATTTGGGTACAATTATAATCGTTAGAAATATCTTGATGAGCAATAGATGATGATGCCCTCAAGAAGAGACTTAGAGATGGTTAAGGAAAAGTGAAATTTTAATACCCCATCTCTTTAAAAGGTACTTAGGGGGTTGGGTGTCTTACAAAGGGTTGTTATAAGAATGTTCTTTAAACTATATATTGTCTCATGTTTGGATTTTTCATTTGTATTTATATGTTTTGGAAAAAAAATCATGGACTTATAGAAACATAACTATAATTAGTTGTTTAATACCAAACTATTCTAGGTTTTGCAACTATTTACTCATATTCCTTCTTTAATTTTTATAATCAACTTATTTTTTGATATAATGGTGGTTATTTATTTGGTTCTATGTTTGTTTCAACTATTCTATCAATGTTTCAAGATACCTACATTTGCAATCATTCATATTAGATTAGCTTCTTTCAATTTACTAGATTAGAAAACCCCAAACGATGGACTTAGCTATAACCAACAAACCCCAAATGAGTAATGGAGCAGTCAAGTTGGTACTTCACACCAAGGTGAACCCCTTGGTGTTAAGAAAGAAATTTCAACCCATCAACATGAGGGTACGCTCCATCCTAGTACTGTATCAAATTCTTAGAGAGGTATAGGAAGGTGATCCTACAAAATATGCCCTAGCCTTGATACCCCAAGTGAAAGTGAGGGGAAACAACCCAGGAGACAAAATCATGCACATAAAATATCAACACAACAAATTGATCAGATAGTGATTTGAAATATGAGCAATGATTTGTGTCACTACACTTAAATCTTAGTGATTTTTTTATTCCATATAATTTCTTACTTAATTGTTATACCACATATTCTTTCCCCTCCACTTAAAATTCATTAGGATACAACTTGTATATATTTTCATTAATACCTCTATGAAGAAAACCAGGCTTCACAACCATATTATTCATATTTATATCATATGAATTTTCCATTGCTAATTTCAATCAAATCGAATTGATTTTTTCCACTAGATATAAGTTCTCATTATAGTCTACTCCAACCTTAACTTGTAAATATCCTTCTTCTATTTATCAAGACTTATATATTTCCATAGATACACCATACCTATAATCATCCTTAATGATCCAAAGTGGATCCAGAAAAGAAAATTGGTTGTAAGATAGAGTAGCTACAAGCTAATTCGACAATTAAACAAGGTTAGAAAAATTATGAAAGACAATTCTAATGTAAAAGTGAATAATAGAAACAATAAAAAAGAGATAATTAAATGGGAAAAACTCAAATAGGAGAGAAAAAAGTGAGGAATGGTAAATGAAAGGTCATGCCTACTGTCCTACCCATTAACCCAATGCTCTCTCTATTCATTTTTTTATTGTTACTCTCAAAGGGCCTTTTGGCCAAGTAGTGGAGGATGCATAGAGATCCATGAATAACATTGTAAATAGAGATTGTGATATGTAAACTGTCATGGATATTCCACTCGAATAGTTCATCACAACATATCTGATAAAATGTTGAAATATTTACTATTAAGATTAATTTCCTGTAGATCTACGAAATATTTAGTTACTTATAAAATAGATAAAAATGTAGATAAGTAGAGAAAATTAAAACACATTTAGACTATCCACAAACAAACACAAGATATTTCCTGGGAAATCCAATATGGGATAAAACCAAGCTAGAAGTGAGGCTCCTCTGCTCTTTTTTCTCTAGTAAATAAATGATGCAAGTACAAAGAAAGAGGCACTCTCTGTGGAGTTTCCTTAGAACTGTGGCCTATATGGGTGCTATAGAATATCTTATTCTCTGTTATTCTCACAGAATAACACTCTCATATGTTCTTCTTATCTATGGAACAAGATACAATGAAAAAGAATGGAACCCCCTTCTCCTCCTAGTGGTCCGATTTTTAAAATAGACCGATAGCTATTTAGGGATAGGTTTATGACTTCCTCAACCCTCAATTTTGGTAATATGTTGGACCTTCTAAAATTTTCTTAGAAAGAACACTACGTGTATAGCCCCACATGTCTAAGTAATGGAGGTTGACATGGAATCTACTTGCACCATGGTGATCAATATGGTAGGTCAACTTACGGGAGGCATAACTTTCTCATACGAACTCCGATTGACGAACAATATGTGATTCTGGAAAGGTATAGAAATGTATAATTTACAATCTTCCTGCAAAATAAGGTTGGGAAAAAAAGGTCGTTTGATGCCTCAAAATGGCTCTGGAATATTTCTAACTATTTTTTGGACCCAAATTTCAAAATTTGGACCAACTGCTAAAATGTCCCTGCAAGCTGATTCCTCCCCATTTAGGGAGGCTTTTGGTCCCCAAAATATTTACTGAATGAGGTGAGGAACTTTTTCCTCTACCTTCTCCCTAGAGTACCACTTTGCTTTTATTGGAAGTTGTCCTTTCAACCCGACCTTCCAAAGGTCATGCTAACCTTGTCTTGTAGTTCTAGACTGCTTCTTCCAAATATACCTAAGAATCTGATGCTAAATCCTTTATGGAAGGTAGAAATTTCTCCTCCTCTTGATCCAACATGGAGGGCTCATAGAGTTTGAGATTCTCCACATTTACTACTGAGTAAATGTGCATGTATGGGGGTAGAATGAGTCTGTAGGTATCATCTCCCACCTTTTCTAATACCTCAAAAGGACCATACCATAGAGTGTTGATCTTCTTACCATAACCCTATAGTATTTATTTATTCAGCTATAATTATACTCTATCTCCCACTTTAAATTTTTTCTCTATTCAGTGTTATCCATGTTTAGACTTGTAGTTTTCCTGTGAGTTATTTAGTGTCTCCTATACTTGCAAATGGATCTTCCTGATATTTTCAACATTTTTTTTCTGATTTTAATTCATATCCTATGAGGTCCTCCCTCACTCCTCCTTGTTTTCCATATACAACATCTAAGGCTGAAGGTGGAAAATACCCAAAGAAAGTTTCAAAAGCTAACTTACGAATAGAAGTTTGGACTGCTATGTCATAATAGTGTTGTATTTAGATCATATTTCCATCCCAAGTCTTCATATGCTTCTGATTGTAACCCCTCAAAAGATGGAACAAATTCCTACTGACTACCTCTATTTTCTCATCTGTCTATGGATGTAATGTTTTAGACCTCTCACTAGTACATATTGTAAAAATTTCGACATTCTATTTGCAGCGTCATGGACAAAATTGGCCATACTGTCGAAAAATAGAGGAAATTTTAATTTTTTTTTTCCATATTGACCGATAACGTTGTTATTTCCACATTGATGTTTCTCGTGCCATGTTGTCATCTCTCTTGCCACATCATTGTCTCTCTTGCCACGTTTTCCACATAGTCATCTCTCTTGCCACTTTTGTGACATAGTCGTCTCTCTTGCCACATTTGTGAAGATAGTTGTCGCAGTTGCGACATTGTGGAAACTAGGTTTTCTCCCTCCAACAATCACCTAGTATTTTGACCAAGTCAACTTTGATTTGGTCAATGATCGTCGAAATTGATACATTATAAAATATATAAATATGTTGCATTTTACGAATGTTGTGAAAAGTTTTCTATAATAACAATGCTTCAAAAAGGGTTTGTGGGTCTTCTCAGCTAGAGTACAACTATTAAAAGACATTGTACGAGGGATCATCTTGTTTCATTTTAATTTTCTGATCAATCAAATTTTAAAGGAAACAATTATTAAAAGACATTGTACTAGGGCTAAAGGACATGATGGGCAACAGTGACCTATGAATGGGGCCAACATTGAAATGTTTTCAAAATGTTTCTATATGACATCATACATCCTTGAGCTGTGAAACCCTACCATACCTTCAATACATGTGTCTAGTCTAACCATGTCAAATTTTGATGCATACATGCACATATTGAAGAAATTTCAACATTGGCCCCATTCACTGCTCACTATGCAGGGTCAGTGCATGACATTTTTGGTGGTTGAATTGGAAGTTCCATGACATTTCAAGAGAGTTCCAACAAAGATTCTATAGATGGAAACAATGGAATTTGACAATGAGATGTCCATTATGAACGTTGTTGCAAACATGGATGATCTCAAAGATTATGTGGTTGGGACATCAAACATCCTTGAGTCTTGAAACCCTCCCATACCGTCAAGGCATGTGTCTAGTCTAACCATGTAAAATTTCTATGCATACAAGCACATATTGAAGAAATTTCAATGTTGGCCCCATTCACTAGTGCTCACTATGCAGGGTCGGTGCATGACATTTGTGGTGGTTGAATTGGAAGTTCCATGACATTTCAAGAGAGTTCCAACAAAGATTAAATGGATGGAAACAATGACATTTGACAAATATGAGATGCCCCATTATGAACGTTGTTGAAAACATATATGATCTCAAAGATTATGTGGTCAGGACATCAAACATCCTAGAGTATTGGAACCCTCCCATATCGTCAAGGAATGTGTCTAGTCTAACCATGTCAAATTTCGATGCATACAGGCACATATTGAAGAAATTTCAACGTTGGTCCCATTCACTGCTCACTATGAGGGGTCTGTTGGCACAGGGGCAAACCTAGGGTTCAATGCTACAAAAGCGCACCAACAAAACCCTAAGTACCTACCCTTTCGACAACACCTGTGAAGTAGATGAAGTCTCACCTGAGGTAGAGGCAGGGGTGGTTGCAGGACTCAAGTGTCTGCAACCTTAGCTAGGACATAGATCTATGATTGTGCTACTTAATAAATCACTTAGCACCGTCAGTTCCTCAATATACATTCAATAACCACTTCGCTCATAAGACATAACTTCGCATCATTAACACTGATATAATGTATTTAAGTACTTATCATAAGTAAATAGGTCAGATATGGTAGATCAAACACTCAGCATATTCATGTATAACAGATCTATCATTCTACCTATCATTATCACTAAGCATAAGAAGATCTATCTAATCATCTCAAGCACTTAGAAAAAGAAGACATAAACACATTAAGACAAACACAAATCAAGACAACACAGTGTTTACGTGGTTCACCCCTCTCCTGGGGCTACGTCCACCAACTATTCTTATTTATTGTCTTCGATCAATTGGTTACAAGCACAGAGCCTCCAAACCCTTACTCCACATGGCACATAAGATCTGTGCAACTCACTAGATCCTTCTTTCTTGCGTTACATCACTAAGCCTTCTATCGTATCACACAAGGACTTGCACTCAGCTCTGCAAGTTTTACATAGAATGCACAAAGCCTTGATCACATAGATCCCACTCTTGGCACTTAGCCTACATCACATAGATATATCATCCACCTCTCCCACTTTTTCCTTTGTATGTCCTAGACATCTATATATACATACAAAATAGGCCTAAACATGGGTAAACTCGTGGGCCAACATCCCATTCGTGTTACATATTCCCAAAAACCCAAAAAGGGGCCCAAAAGGGGGATGAGATCCCGTGATCTCTGCTTCGTATTGCGCTCGTCCTTCGACATGCTATCAAAGTTCCAAAATAGGTCAACATGACAAAAAAATTACCAAAACTTGGTCAAGGGTCAACATGCCCGCAACACTTACCTGTGATGCATCCCGAGTCACTTTGGTCTGACCAAGTCTGCCTCAAATTCCTCGAGCTTGGATTGACCTGCTACTTTGTTGTGGCCTCTTGTTCAGTGAACTTTTGAATCATTGCACCGTTCACTGTCCCTTCTAGGCGTCGTTCTGTTATGATGACGAGTTGTTCTAGCTCTCCTCCTTGGCTCTCAACCTCCGTAAACAAAAGGCATGCCTTATCTTTCACAGGTTGAAGCCATTGATTGACTTCCATCACTTTGATTTGAAGGATATGGATCTGTTGCTGAGATGTATGTTGTTCATGAGACCTCTTCATTCTATCTACAGCTGACAAGGCATTCAACTGTGCCTGTAGTGTATCTGCGTGCTTCTTTGCTTCCTGGAGTTGCGACTACAGTGCCTGTAACTATGGGTTCTCAGTGAGCTTTTCATAGGTTTGAGCACTGCGGTTACTCAGTTTCTTGCACTCCAGAGCAATATATTTTAATCTATCGACTGTGCTGTGGGAAGTTGCTTCCCTGAGGTCTCTTACATATTGAGGGGTCTCGGGCACAATGTGGAGCTCCAAGTCTGCTATGTGTTGTTTGAGCTATTGGATTACTTCAACGAGTTGTGCCACCTATTGTGGAACTCTCTCTTTAGTTTTTACTTCGATGATTGTCACAGAGCGAAGTGCTATGTGAACCAGTTCCTTTACTTCAAGTTGTTATGTGAGAAATTGTTTCTTTTCTTTATGCAGCTGGGATTTTTCTTCATCGAAATTCTCTTGCAGATCAAACTTCTCCCATTCTACAACACTGCATTGGCCCTCAAAGTCTTTCTATACTTTCACTAAAGCCTGGGTGGCTTCTGTTGTATCTTCTTGATCTCGTTGAAGGTGAGCTTTGACTGTATCAATGATGTGGTGGAGTTGAGCTAACTCATCACCTAGTTTTTATGTTTCTACTAATAGGGGCATAGTAGGAACTACGCAGCTGGACTGTAATTATTGTTGCATTCTTTGAAGTTCAACTTTGATCCAATTGAACACCTCCTCCTACTTAGCTTCTTGCTTCTCTTCTTTTTCCAGTGAAGAATCATTCAGTGCTGCAATGATAAAGTCAAAGTCGTCTGAGGTGAGGGTAGTCTCGAATTTGGTCCTGGTTGCTTTTGATTTGTTTCTTGAAGAAGGTTTCGGAGGGGAAACCTTACTTTTATTCAAGGGGTCCTCCTTGTCTCTAGGTGGCATAACCTCACCTTTATTCTATTCCACTTATGTGCCATCTATCTCTTCACCATAACCTCCTTGATCAGGTGATATAGAAGCAGTATTCGCCAAGTTATTGCATACATCTTGAGCTTCCTCATTTTTCTTGGTTTTGCTTGGTCCAGGTGTATCGTGCATGAATTCTAGGCTATCAATATCAGATAGCTCCATGGGGTCTGCTGGGATGAGGAGGTCTGTCGACCACTCCTTATTAATCTCTTCTAAGTCTTTCTAAGTCATCTTGTAGTATGACTGCAACTACTTTTTATTCTCATCAGCACGCGCTGTGATATAGATGAAATGGCGGTCTGTGTTGAATTTCATCAAGGGCCTAAACCCGTAGAGAGTGTTCGGGGTTATACAAGGCTCAAACTAGATAGTGGTCTTTATCTAGTTGTAATAGGTGTGGAAGATGGAATTTGATTTCCATTGCCTGTTCATGTCACTGGAGTACCACAATGTACTGAAATTCACGGCCAGTGGTTCAAAGGGCTCGATGTTCGAGAAGGTCGCACCTTCCGACATCTCCCATGCAATAAAATAAATCAAGATGAGAAACCAGCTGAACTTGAACTCATATCCTTGGTCCCATGCTTCCCTGTAGTCCAGGTCTAGCTGGTTTATGATGTAGTTCGACCACTTCATTTGAAGTCCTTCTGTACACTTCCCTGCGAGGTCGACTACGAACCCTATGACTTGGGTGGGTTGATTATTTCACACTAAATTCCCTACAATCAATTTATAGGTGAGGCACACTGGACCACTCTGGATAGAAGCTACCTTATAGTCTTGCGTGCCCTTCTCGACATCTTCGTAGGTTTATTTAATCTTATGCACCAGAGCACGATCTGCGGTATTTCCATGGTAGAAATCTTGTGGGTCAGAGCCTTGCATGCTCAGCCCTGTGATCCGGTTGATCAATGTCAGATCCACTGTGATGCGGTGGTTTAACCACAAATATCCATCGTGGTAGCAGGACAACAACAACTTGACGTAGGTGTTCATTTCTTGGTGCCTACCAAAGTGAGGAATATTCATGACATTGAGCAGTGTGGACTGCATGAGGTTCATGGTCCATGACTGGGGGATGATATTTGAGTTCTTTCCCTTATTTCTCATCAGATACTTGTGTGGGGTGAGCATGTTGTATACCTTCTTGTCGTGGAGGTTGAAGTCGCTAAAATTCAATGCCGTGATCTTATCTTGGTCTGTGTGTACCACGCGTATCTCTTTTGGGAGGTACGCAGTGACCAAATCATACTCAAACTCTTTGGGAACACTGTATCGATTGATTGCACCGCTCAGAGGTCGTATGTAGGTGGGTAGAATGCTTGGAATCAACTTAACATTCGCAAGATCATCCCTACGTTTAGTTCACTTCTCATCGGATGGTCGGGATGGACCGGCTCGGGTAGTGGTTGGAGAGGCTGATAGTCCTCTCATCGACGATGCTTGTATACCTGTAGACACTCCTCTTTCTGACATGAATTTCTCTGTCATAAATTCGAGGAGAACTTTTGTTAATGATTCTTCAATTTCGGTGAGCTTGTCGGACATACGCGCTCGGGATTAAAATTAACAGGGTCATGATGATCTTCGACACTGTACTAGAATATCAGCAAGGGCACAATGATGATTGTAGACAAGTCACTTAGTCTACAGGCTTCGAATTCTCAGTTAGCAAAAGTGTTCTCCGTGCATGGCGCGACGGGATAAGTAGGCAACTTGGAAATGATTCAATTGCAATGGTTATGAGCCTCCATTAACTCTTTTTCAATCCATTATGGTGTGGTATAAGGGTCTGGTGTTGAGATATAAATTATTTTTGATCCGTTTGGAGTGGCAATCGAACAGGTATATCGGCCCCAACGACTATATTTCTTCGTTATGGCGAAGTGCCCTATGTTGTTGTTGTGATATTCTAGAGAAGCTCCAATTCTAAAAAAAAATTCTCTATGAAGTTCCCTCTGGAACCTTCTACAACTTAGCTCTCTTATTACTTTGTTTCCTATCCTTCTTCCCAATGAGCTTCATCTCGTTAGCTCATTTTCCATTCTGATTTTGATCTTCTTTTAACATAGTTTTTGTGCGTTGTTGAGATTCTTTCCTAGGATTCAGGGGTAATACCTTTTATTTGTCTGGGATAGGTAATTCAATATTCCGAGGGTCATCTGATGTTCCTACAGCTTCTACATCAGGGTCTCTAGTGTCAACTAGCTTCAATCTGTTCTCCTGTTCTTCAATCAATTGTGCGATTCTTGTAGTCATGAAATATTTTAAGTCATGTTTCTTCTGCTCCAAGGCTTCTTCTTCTTCCTTTCGCCTGGTTTGAGCTCTGTCAATCCAAGGTTTTCCTATTAACATGGTAAATGGGGCATTGTCTTCAACAAACTTAATAATATCAAAATCTTCCTCTCTCAAAGTTCCATTAACGTTCATAGGTATCTGAGCGAGCTTCACACATAAGTTTACCAGCTTTCCTCTAAATAGTCCTATTCCTCCTAATGAAGGGATCATAGCAGGATTCCCTATAGCTTCCCAAGTTCTTTTTTTCATGATATTCACTTGTGTTTCCTCATCTATAACATATTCAAAGTCGAAGTCTCATATTCTTGCTTCAATGCATTTTTTTTCTTTAAAGATCTCTGATAACTTGACATGTCGGTGATCATTCAAGGTTTTGTTTATTTGCAGTAATACTTTCTCTGATTCTTTCTGGGGTTATTTTATAGCCTTAGTTTCTGGATCTTCCTTAGGGTTCTCCTGGTTCAGAGTTATTCTTTCAAGCTTAGCGATCATTCTAGGGCAATCCAACACTTCATGGTCCATAGCCTTACAACAAAGGAAACTAGGTTTTCTTCCAGGGCATTCCTTAGAAATATGTCCCGGTCTTCTGCAACTATAACATAGGGTCAATCCTCTCTTTCTTTTAAATGATCCCCAGCCTCTCTTGTACTGCTCACTAGGATCATGGTAGCTAAACTGAATCAAATTCTTTCTAGGATCCTGCATCCATTTGTTAGTCCAAACATTCCTTCTATGCATAGGTATAATATATGTTTCACTATTCTTATCATATCTACTCGTATCAAACCTTCTTTCATCTATTAATTCCCTAGCTTTCAAACTAGGATAGACTCTATTAAACATACCTAGTTCCATACTCTAGAAACAAAAAATTTCCACTTATCTTACTTCTGCAGAGCACAAAGCTTTCAGATATAAAACTTTTAACAATTCTTACCTTTATCAGAGCACAGAGCTTTCAGATCTTACCTCTTTTAATCAGACGTTCTTAGTTTTACCTTTCTTAGAGAACAGAGATTTTAGATCTTACTTCTTTTCTTTAGATCGGATCTCCTTTCTTCAGATCGGGCTTATTTTCCTTAGCATAGATCTTGTCAAACTAAGTAGAGTATTATGCACTAGGGCACAGATCTACGCACAGAGATTCCACAATTTCAGGTCGGATCCTTGCAAAAAGATTCTTTTTCCTCAGTTCCCAACAATCACAGTTTTAGGTCTCGACAATTGAACCATTTTTTGGCACAAGGGAAGAACCAAAGTTCAACACTATAACAGTGCACCAACAAAACCCTAACTATCGACCTTTTTGGCAACACCTGTGAAGCAGATGAAGTCTCACCTGAGGTAGAGGTAGGGGTGGTTGCAGGTGTTGGGTCACATATTTTTCCATATTCACATCATCTATAGACATCCATTCCATCCCTTCTTCATCCTATTATCGTTCATTTATCATTCCATTTTCCATACATTTGCTACAACTGCTCATAAAATGACATATTATTTTTGTTATGCTTTAGTGGTTAATAATGATTATTCTTCCTTCATTTTTAATGAATTAAAAACTATTATGCATGATTTTTATGATGATGGTTTGAAAAGTGATTTTATGTAGCAATAGTTGTAGCAGTCAAGGTTCCAACCTCCAAATGACACATGTGAGTTCCAGCTCGTGGTTAACCGTTTTCAGTGAAAAACGAGGCAGATAAGGAGAGACGAATTTTCGTTGAATATTGTGAGAATATGAGGATGAATATCTAAAATCAGAGACATGGGTTTTGTTCATTATGGGCCCAATTGAGTTCATTAAGATTCGTTTTCCAATTGGAGCTACGGTTTGACAGAAATCATTGGTTCTTTAAAAGGGTATTTTTCCAAATTTACAGTTGCGACTGGTTCTCTAAACTTAGCAATTTGTTTGAGCAACCTAGGGATTTGGGGATTTGATTTGTATAAATAAGACCTCTTCAATCAGGAGAGAGGCAGTCATGAAATTATATAGAATTTATTTGTAAGAAAGAGTTGAACTTATTTAATTTCTGAGTTTTCTTCAATAATACAAAGGAGGTGATAGATCTGCAATTATGTGCAACTTTCTCTTAATCTTGTAAGTCTTTTGGCCACATGTGCTAGGTGAGGTATGGCCCCCTCAATATGGTATGTGTTGGTCTTATTCATTTACTTTTTTTTTTTTTTCATTGTCTTAATTTATCTTGGTTTATGATTAGTTGATCATTGCTTACAGTTGTATGTTGTTTATTAGATTGTTGTTACAGTAAGATTCAATTCATGTTGTTGTTACTTCATTTTGTTAATAATCGTTTAATTTATGTAAGAGTGTGGTAGTGATTTATTTTAGCTGAGTGTATTTTCAAGCAAGAGCAGATTTGATTGATTTTAAGTTATGTGTTTTATTTTATTAAATAGATAATAGTGTTAGTTGGAATTTGCTGCTTGCATATATTGTGCATGGTAACTTTGAAGTAAAAGACTTCCTTGAGTTGACAAATAAAATAGTTGGGAAAATACTACAATGCAATTAATTCAACATTAGTTCAGCTCAATGTAATGATTGTTGTTCCTTTGAGTGTAGTTGTTGTTCATTTGAAAGGAACAACTGTTGTTCCTTTCACACGACTGTTGTTCCTTTGAGTATCATTGTTGTTCATTTGAAAGGAACAACTATTGTTCCTTTCACGTGACTATTGTTCCTTTGAGTATCATTGTTGTGCATTTGAATGGAGAAAGTGTCGTTCCCTTTAAGATTTTTTTTCCTTTATAGGTGTTGCATCTCTGTAGGTTGGGTATTGAAAATGGAAGGTAAGAACGTACCTAGGCAACAAGTAAAATGCTTGTGCCAGCGCCTACTTTTGGTTGATGCATAGATGGTTTTTTTAGGACATATTTAGAGCCTAACAATAGGACTCAAGTGTCTACAACCTTAGCTAGGACACAGATATTTGATTTTTCTACTTAATAAATCACTTAGCACCATAAGTTCTTCAATATACAGTCAATAACCACTTCACTCATAAGACAAAACTTCACATCATTAACACTGATCTAATGTATTTAAGTACGTATCATAAGTAAATAGGTCATATCTGGTAGATCAAGCATTGAGCATATTCATGTATATTAGATCTATCATTCTACTTGTCATTAGCACTAAGCATAACCAGATATATCTAATCATCTCAAGCACTTAGCAAAAGAAGAAATAAACACATTAAGAGAAGCACAAATAAAGACAACACAATGTTTACGTGGTTCACCCCTCTCCTGGGGCTACGTCCACCAAATCTTCTTCTTTATTGTCTTTGGTCAATCGGATACAAGCATAGAGCCTCCAAGCCCTTACTCTGCATGGGACATAAGATCTGGGCATCTTGCTAGATCCTTCTTCCTTGCATCGCAACACTAAGCCTCCTATCGTACAACACAAGGACTTGCACTCAGCTCTGCAAGTCTTACACAGAATGCACAAAGCCTTGATCACATAGATCCCACTCTTGGCACTTAGCCTACATCACATAGATATATCATCCACCTCTCCCCCTTTTTCCTTTGTATGGACTAGACATCTATATATACATACAAAATAGGCCTAAACATGGGTAAACCCATGGGCCAACATCCAATTCCCATTACATATTCCCAAAAACCCAAAACGGGGCCCAAAAGGGGGTCTAGATCTCGTGATCTCCGCTTTGTCTTGTGCTCCTCCTTCGACAGCATGTCAAAGTTCCAAAATAGGTCAACATGACCAAGAAATTCCCAAAACTTGGTCAAGGGCCAACAGGGTTAGTGCATGACATTTTTGGTGGTTGAATTGGAAGTTCCATGACATTTGAAGAGAGTTCCAACAAAGATTCTATGGATGGAAACAATGAAATTTGACAAATATGAGACACCCCATTATGAACGTTGTTGCAAACATGGACAATATCAAAGATTATGTGTTTGGTACATAAGACATATTCCTTGAGTCTTGAAACCCTCCCATACCGTCAAGGCATGTGTCTAGTCTAACCATGTCAAATTTTAATGCATACATGAATAGTTTGAAGAAATTTCAATATTGGCCCCATTCACTCCTCACTATGCGGGGTTGGTGGAAGAAATTTCACTATGCTCATTCACCTTCAAGGAAAGCACCCATTCACTATTCTCACTATGAGACATCAAAGCTCATTCACTCGCTGATTCTACCTACAGGATGCTACAGAGTGATTGCACTTCCTACTTCTCCTATGAAGATTCAAGACTTTATGATCCTGCTCCCGAAATCCACCTACACATAAGCTCTCTACTCTGCTTTTGGTCACTATTGTATATTAATAATGCATTTATTTTTTATTTTTTATTAAACATTGATGTAAACATGGATGATATCAAATATTATGTGGGGACATCAAACATCCTTAAGTATCGAAACCCTCCCATACCTTCAAGGAAACTATCTAATTTAACCATGTCAAATTTTGATGCATATGGGCACAGATTGAAAACATTTCAACGTTGGCCCCATTCACTACTCATTGTGTGGGGTTGGTGCAAGAAATTTGTGATGGGTGTATTTGAAGTTCCATGACATATTTCAAGATAGTTCTGAAAATGATTCTATATAAGGGAATGACAAATGATGACAATGTTAGGTGCAACATGATGACCCGGATCGACAACAAGCTGGGGCATAGGATATCACCCCACAGGAGAAGTAAGGAGCCCATAGGAGAAGGAAGGATCCCACATGAGTGCATTGAGTGACATAGGAGATCACCCCACTAATAGAGGAGCAATGCTGCAAATATCAGTAATTATTTCCACAACGTTCTTTCTCTGTAAACAAATTTCATTTTCTTCTATAGATCGCTTTGGCCTAAACATGATTTGTTGTTTGGTCTCACTCCCCTTCTCAATGCTCCTCTTTATTGAATCCCTACCACAAACATTGCAATACAAGGATATCCTCTCGCACAAATGTCATCAATGCACCTCCCAGCATTTTCTTCCTTAAATAAGTTCTACCATTGATTCTTCCAAAGGGATTTTAGTCTATTACATAGAAACGGAATTTCATAGAAATTTTTGCGAGTTCTCTTCCTCATAAAAAAAATTAGTCATTTTGTTTCTTACCAGCAACACAATCAAATATAGATTAATCTACCATCAGGGTCAATGTTACACATATGTGATACTTTGGTCTTGTGAAGTTACTCATATGTGATACTTTGGTCAAGAAACCACATCAGATTTCATGGGATGGATTCTTAACAAAAAGTGATTAGTATTTTTCATCTTTGCAAGTTGAATCTATTAGAAATGAAGAAGTAGACCACATGGAGGAGTCAATAAAGAAGTAGAAAATGATGGATAGAGCAAGCACTGACCATAGAGCAAGCATTGACCACATATAGGTGGTTGGCCACGTGATGAACTAAAAAATTTCAAGAGGAGCCAGTTGGAATAGGTGGGTGGCAACCAATATCCACCTGGATCAGGTAGACCGACATATATACATTTATTATTGTGAATATAGAACCACTATACATGTGATATAACTTAGTTAGAATCCAATATTGAGATTTGATATGATGCTCAAGTCTTACCTCTTGTTCACTCCAAAGTGTGAAGAGTCCTCCTGAAGCTCCTATGGAATCTTAGATAATGAGGTTACTTGACTTCCAAAGGTGTTTCCCTAACTTTGAAACTTCGTCTGCTTTAATATTGGTCTCCTAAAGGAGGATACTAGTCTTTTATGATTTTACCAAGTCTTTGACAATGAGGGTCTTTAGGGTGTTTCCTAACTCCCTGTAGTTCCAACAGACCAAAATCATTATTTCAATGGATTTGAAAGGGAACTTACTTTCTTCACAACATTTTCACTTTGGGGTTTCTAATTCCTAGTTCCCCCTACTATCATACTTGGAAGGGTTTTCTGTGACCCTAGAAGAGTGTATTTTTTAGCTTCTTCTTCTTAGACGACTGTTGAGGCCTGTCGTCCTGACTTTTGCGACATGTATTATTTTGAGGCCCGATCATTATTCCCCTCTTCGCCCAGGATCTTCGTCTCTGAGCTATATTTCACATATGAGAATGTGGTTTTTATGTCTTTGAATGCATCCTAATCTTTTTTCCTTGGTTCTATTGAATCGATGCTTGTTTCCATTGAACTTTCAAAGATGATCACCATATTTCCTTTGTGTTGTAGGGGAACGATGCTCAATTTTGGGTTTGAATGCAAGCTGATTTGGACTAAAGGTTGTTTGGTGGGTGTCATCCTAGCACCAGGAATGATATGGATTCTCTCTTCTGTGATTTATTCCAGTTGTGATAAATATTCAAACTGTTTCGATGAGGAGATGGTCGCCTTTTGATAAGGGTTTTCATTCCGTTTCGTGGGTGATTTAATTTCGATGACCGAGGTTATTGAACCCCCATTGGAGGTGTCAGTTTTATATTATTCCCTATTCCCATTGATACCCATTTATTGTGAGACCAGCTTCCATTTTTCTTCACACCCGTTGCTTGGAGGAGTCGCTTCTACCTTTTTGCAATTTCTTGCGAAGTGCTTGTATTCATGACACAACTTGCACTTGAAGGGAAATTTTCCATAATAAAACTATTGGATATGTTGTCAATTATCCAAAGATATTATCATTTCCTCGGGTACTCCTTTCTCTAGATCAATATCTATTCAAATTTTGACTCAAGAGAAGAGGTTTTCCTTTGGTTCTGGCTTGTCTATGAATCGACCAATAAAGTTATCAATGCTTTTAAGGGCATCATTGCTCCAACAATGCAGAGGAAGGAGAGGGATCCACTCCGAGACTATAATTGTAGAGGGAAAATTGTTTTATGTATTGAAATAAAGGGTCCATTTATTGAAATACATGCCTCTCACTCCAAGGAAATATGGGCCACTACAGAATATTAAATCTTTGTCTTCCTTGTTCTCGAAGAGACATGTGAAGAAACCTTTATCGCAAAAGAAATGATTCAGTGAACCTTTGATCAAAGGTTTCCAGTTTTTTTCTAGCCAGAATGCCACTATCTTCTGAGATGGCCATGTACCTATAAATTGATATATTAGTCCCCTATCTACTAGAGCCAATGCTTTCTTTCTGGAGGTGGATGGTGGGATGATAACCTTGGGAATTTCTTCTATTTTTTTGACAAATATGGATTTCTACATCTTGGAGGATTTCATAGAGGTCGCTACCATCACATTAAAGGCATGTTCTTCTTCATTAGGAGGGGGTGCATGCCCTTTCCCATCGCTATATATCATCCCAACAATTAGAGCTAGGGTTTGGTTAGGGTTTCAAAGTAGAGCATAGATTTTTCCCTATTCAATCACTTATTGAACTTAGATAGTTGTTATGTTTCAAGAGAAAAGAAGTTCCTCGTGGAAAGGAAATGCCTTGAATTTGTTACTTGCACGTTACTTGGAGTATTGAGCATTGTGAAATGCAGTCATGTGGATGTCGAATATTAAAGTTCATGAATTTTATAGCTACAAATACTCATCGAATTACATTCTCTAAGGTTTTCATACTAAATGGAGTTTATTATACACAAGGGTTCTCCTTAAAATATATATATATTGTGTGATGAATGATTATGCAATTGATTATATGTGTCTTTTATGTTGGAACTTTTGATAAAAGAAGAAATTAAAGCCATAATATTAATTAGACACTGTTGTTTTTTTCTAATGAGATGAACTGAGTGATTTCGACTTGCATATTAGAAAACATGTCAAGAACAATTATAATCTCTCCAACATTTAAATACAACGCAGAGGTAATAGAGATAAAAGAGAATTTCATGTAAGCAACACAAGTGGAGAGGAACAACACAAAATCCATGATTGGATCATCTGAAACCTCTCCAAAATCCAATTGCAATGCAATGGAAAGGTTAGAGGGAGATGAGAGGATCACATAAGTGGGAGTTGAACTGTGCATTATCGAGATGAGAGGAAACACTATGGTAAAAAATAAAAAATAAAAGAACATCCTTTCATTCTACAAAAATGACAAACTCTTATGACTTAACCCATCACACTTCATCCTCTTAACCCACCACACTTCTTCCACGAGAGGAGGGTATAATAGAAAAAGAGAAGCACAAAAGAAAGAAATTCAAAGGCTAAGTCTATTATCTTCAATGGCACATCTATGACTATCCAAGTGGCTAAAGCTTGGATTTTGAGAACGAGGAAGTACTTCATGTTTAAATAGAATGTATAACCTTGTTGTCTTATATGTTTAGATTTTCATATGCAGCTTATGCAATTTTGGTTTTTCCTTGAACACATTTTCAAGTCTTTGGATAAATTTATTTTCCTACTTTAACCCTCACCCTGAGAAATAAGGTTTGCCTTAAGTCAACTTATTTGAAAAATCACGGAACATAACTCAACAAAATTCAAGAACTTAAAGGAAACTTTTGAATGCATCCTTTCGCCATTAGCACTTCCCAATCAACACCAAGGTGCAATGCCGATAACACTAGGGGCTAGGAACTTTGTTCATCACCTACGCCGATCGGGTTTGTGTGTAACCATCCCCTATTGCCCCCCTTGGACTAGATAAATATGTCACATGTTTGGGGAATTGAAACCTGGTGGGGGTATATCGGCCCTTTGTGCAGCCATCCCCTACCACCCCCTTTGGACTAGCTAAATATGTCACACGTTTGGGGAATTGAAACATGGTGGGGGGTATATCACCACCCCTTCTTGACCAAACAATTATGTCCTCATTGAAAATTTGGGAACTTAAACTCCCTTATTAAAAAATCATGGAAGATAAACTCAAAATATTTTGGGAACTTCCTTTCACTATTAGCGTTGCCCAATCAACACCGAAGTGGAATGTCGACAACACTAGGAACCAGTAACATTAGGTCGTTTTTGTATATCTAGTCTATACCATCTCTAATGAAAAAACATATGACGACCAATAACATAACCTTTGTATGAAATATCATTATTAATCCATCCTACAACTATAGGGGTCCCACTGTAATGTCAAAAGAGGCTGAAATCCATTCAGTCTAAAAGACTGTTGTAGCAAAACTGTGTATGTAACAACAATATCATGTTTTAAAAAGAGAAGCAACTCCAAATTGACTTGGCCTAAAAGGATTTTGGAAAGATCATTACTCGACTTCCATTGGAATTTTTAGTATTCATGTAACCTCATTAAAAAAATTCCTCAGGCGGGCCTAGCAAGCTTCTACTATCTTTAAGGATTCTAAAATATGTTTCCAGCAAAACTCTATGTGAAAACTTGTAGCAAATTAAAGGAATTTTCCATCAAATCTATGAATGAACCTCATATTCCATCCTACAACCACTGTAATATCAAACAACGATGAATCTTTCATCTAAAACAAACCTTACTTAGTTTTCTTTGAGGAGCTTTCCTCCCAAAATTTAAATAAAAAAAACTACCTATAAAGCCTCATGAAGAAACCATACTATCTTCATTTTCATAATCCATTTTGATTTTTTCTAGATTAATCATTAGATTCCATAATCCACCCTATATGGTTGACCCTTTTTTATAGAAGGCCTTGTAGGAAACGCTTCACCATATTGTTGATTAATTGCAACCTATTTTAGATTTGTCACACATAAATAAGCTATGCTTAATATTAGGTAGACTTAGACAGGGATCTTAATCCATTTGAATTCATGATACCTTATATCTTACACATGGATATTATCTTCTAAATTTTGGTAACAGACATTATAATTTGCAAAGTTGTGACAAACTCCAGATTTATTGCAGGTATATCAAAGAGTTGGGTCCAACTATTCAATGTTCTTATTATTTCCATACAAATTTTCTTCCATCCATTCACATTGTATGACTTTTCATAAGAACTAGGCTTAGAAATAATCTATAGCTATAATATGATGCAAATTCTTTTATTGGGGATGGTTTGATAGCTAGATACCCACTTTTCCATGGTGTCTAGTCTATCCACATACACAACTTTGGGGGTTGGATGGTATGTGAACAATGGAGCTTTGAGACATACGACTTATGATAGAAAGTTCTTTAACAAGTTTCAAGATAAAGAGAAAGGAATTCTTGTTTATTTAGGTGAGGATTCCATGTATCTTGTGAATGGATTGGGATCCATATCTTTCCAGATGCCTTCAGGTGATGTTCTTGAGTTAGATTTTGTCTTGTACATTTTTGATTTAATGAATAGTTTACTTTTAGTTTCTTTCATGTTAGATTTACAATGTTTGGCAGAGTTTGATGGTTAGGAGTGGCTATCCCCTTAACGATTTTCTTGGCTAGGGTTTAGTTCTAGGGGTTAGAAGTGTCTATCACCCTAGGGATTAAAACATATTTGTATTCATCTTGTGCTAGTATCTCTTGAAGGGATAGGACGACACCTAGTGTTTATGAGGGGATAAAATCTAGGGTTCTCCTAGGAGGTTGACCTAGGCTTATGAGGTGATAATCCTATGATATAATTTCAAGTCTTATTTTTCCCTCGGTCTCCATTGAAGTGCTAAATTAACTTCATATGCCCAATCAAAAGAAATTGATATTGATACCTCCAAGTACTTTCTTCAATAGTCTAAATCTACTCAAACACATTTTTATCGGACTTCACTCTCCACATTGAGATTCCTTTCCCTAAGTCCTCACAATATTAATTGATGGAAACCCCTTTCAATCAGAGGAAATCTGGCTTGAAGTGAAAGAGGGTTGGTGAGGTGATATGGGCCTTCCCTCTAAGTTACTCATGATTTCACTGGATCTTTCAGACTTTATCTCAACAATTGTGAGTTCATGTGATAACACACCCGAGACATATCCTAGTGATCCTAAAACTCATTAGACAATACCCCCTTTACCATTGGAAGTTAGTCATCCTCCTCAACCAACCTTTCCTAAGACCGATGATATAGGTTTAAATATTGATATGGATAGTATCTTAGAAAAGGTTAATGTACATGTCCCTTTCAATATTGATATTGTATTTTGTTTTTAAATACCTACAACATAGTCGCTATTGTGACGTCTTGGAGTGTCACTCCCATAAAAACTACATCGGAGATGATACCTCTTAGCATTGCTCTTGCCAGCTCCAAGACCCATGATATAGATTTAAATATTTATATGGATAGTATCTTAGCAAAGGTTAATGTACCTGTCCCTCTGATTATTGATATTGTATTTTTTTTTTAAATACCTACAACATAGTCGCTATTGCGACGTCTTGGAGTGTTGCTCCCATTGCAACCACGTTAGAGATGATACCTCTTAACGTCACTATTTCCATCTCCAAGACATTGATCTTGCCACCTCCAAGATGTCTCTCTTGCCACCTCTAAGTCATCTCTCTTGCCACCTCCAAGATGTCGCTCTTGCCACCTCTAAGCCATCTCTCTTGCCACCTTCAAGACATCGCTCTTGCCACATCCAAGATGTCTCTCTTGCCACCTTCAAGACATAGCTCTTGCCACCTCCAAGATGTCTCTCTTGCCACGTCCAAGACGTCTCTCTTGCCACGTACAAGATGTCGGTCTTATGATGGCTATGTGGAGTTTGGATAGTCAAATCTGAGATGACACCTGTCCAAATGAAATGTTGCAATAAAAACAAAATCCATGTCATCGGAAAAATGACTTCATGTGAAACAATGTTTGAGGGGGTCTATTGTTTGTCGTTCTACCAACAATATAAAGTGGAAATTGTGTCGAACACGCCATCGCGATTTGACCCAAATGTACTAGTGTCTTCAACTTAGTGTCCATATTCTCCCACAATGTAGTCCAAAGTGCATTGATAAATATGGTATCCCTATTTGAGATGATACTCCTTGATATCCCAAAGTGCATCCAAAACTATTCAAAAAACTCATTTTTTGCTTCTTTTCCATTGATTCTCTTTTTACAAGGCATGTGGATTCCCTTTTTGTTGAACCTTTCAACTACCGCAAATATATAATCATGTCACTTCCTGGTTGTTGGTAAACCTCCCACAAAATCCATGGAAATACTTTCCCATGTTCGAGTGGGTACAAGCAAGTGATGGTATAAACCTTGCTTCATGTTGTTGGGATTGTTGGTACAATAAAGTATACATCCTATAATATACTATGCTACATATTCTTGCATTCTGGGACAATACACATACCTATGTAAGTTGGTGGCCTTCTTCCCAACACAAAAATGTCCCACAACCTTGGAAGTGTTAGCCTCTCTGATAATCTACAATCATTCACCTTTAGGAACAAAGATCTTATCAAGCTGGTAGAGTAACCCATTCTGTAAATGATATTCATCCTTGCTGTCACCTTCTTCTATATGGATTTGGACCTGTAGTTGCTGAAACACCTCCTTGAAGTCCTCATCTTCTGTGTATGCCTCTTGTATACATCACGGTTAAAAGGATCCATGTGCATAAGAGTTCTCAAAGATGTAATATTGGATGTGGGTGGTTGTGAAAGCATGTCTTGTAACTTTTTTTTCCTACCCTTCTTATACTTTATGACCAAATTAAATTGTTGTAAAAACCCCATCTACTTGTAATTTCTAGTTTGTTGTAGCTTACTTTGGGCCTGCAAATACTGCAATGGCTAGTGATCTGTGTGGATGATGGTCTCCTTTCCCATCAGATAATGTTTCCACTTTTTGACAAGTTATACCAAGGCATAGAGCTCCTTGTTGTAGATAGGGTAGTTGAGAAATTCCACATGAAATACTTCATAATGATAACAAATGTACCTTCATCCCTACATCAGTACTAATCCCATGGTATACCCACTTGCATCTATCTCCACTTTGAAACAATTTTGCAAGTTTGGTAATGTGAGAACTGGTGCTTCACTGATCTTTATTGTATCTCATAAAAGACCTTCTGTTGATTCTTTACCCAGTAGAAACTCTTACCACTGGCTTTTATGGTGTGGAGTGGTGCAGCTACTTATAAAATTGAAGCTATGAACTTCTGCATGTATTGTTCCACCCAAAACAAACTCCTAACTTTGGTGACATTTGTAGGAATTGGCCATTTCATGATGGAATCCATATTTTCGGGATCTATATTGAGCTCCCCTCCACCGATCACATACCCAAAAGACACCAAATACTTCTAAGAAAAATCATATTTCTTGAGATTTTCCAACAGATGGTGCTTTTTTAGAGTCTCTAACAGTTACATAAGATGGGACATATGCTCCTCCTAGGGAGAAATATAAACCAATTTTTTATAGGTCTGAATGTCCTGTCAAGAAGATAAAGGAAAACGCTCGATGGTAGGTCCTAATCAGACCTACTCTCGTTTGGTGTAGCATTTCCTACAATTTTATGGGCCTTGATTCTACTCAGAATTAAAATAAGAAAAGGGGGAAAACAACAGACTCCCTCCTAAAGATTTCTAAATAATCCTAAGGCTAATATAATTGTAAGGAAACTAATCTAATCTAACTAATTATAACCTATCCTGGGAGAAAAACTAAAAGAATGAGTACAACGAAAGATAACACCATAAGAACCAAAAATAGTTCAAGTATTCTAAAGATAAATGAAAACAACAACACTATAGATACATAGTCAAATATTTGTACCATACATCCATAACATCATTTTTGTACCCACGAGGAAACATGTGATATCATAAGAAAATAGAACAGAGTGCATAAATAATTCATACAATAGAATCCTATCTACTCAACTAAAATATAAATGCATAAATACTAGTCTCCAATACACCCATCAACCTCAAAGACTTCCAAAATGCCTCTTGCTCTTTATTCCTCAAAAGTAATAGTACCATATTTTGTTACAAAGGGAAAAATTTATTTTACATTCAACTAGCTCTCTTTTATAAAACAAGAGAGTGACTCTTCAGTTCTCATGATCATTTGTTTCATTTTCCCCCAATTTTTTTCTTTTTTACATTTCGAATTTTTCTTTCATTTAAAAACTGTATATGTGGGAGTTACAAATGGGAGTTGAAGAGACTCTTGGGTGGTTACATTCTCCCTATGTTAGTTTACAAATGATATCTATTTAAATTTGTTATTCACTCTTCTTGTTGGGTCGTTTTCTGAATTTCTTGGGTCGTTATGGGCATTGTTTGCTCTGGTCTATTGAATGAAATCATTATGGATTATTCTACTTTGTCTCATATCTCCATCAGGATATAGTTGGCTTGATTTTGTTTCCTATAGATTGAGATATAGTTGTTTGAATTTTGCATAGTGGGTTCTTCATCCAAATTTGGGTTCCTTCTTTGTTTTTAATTTTCGGGACTTTTTCTCTCTGCATAAACCAACAATTTTTATCCCAACCTATTATTCTCTCCTCCATATTTCCATCGAGCCCTCCTGGGCCTGATTTTTTTACTCGCAACTCTAGATATGAATGTTTGAAGTCTGCACAGTCTATTTTCCCCCCAAATTTGTGGCCTGTTGTTCTTTGCAATTTATGATATATTTTGTCATTTTTCTAACCTTAATACCTTTTCTCGATACATTTCCAATGAGGTATCATGATATCAATTTTGACACATGTATCCTAAGATATGGTCATTTAAAAACTGTTGCCTGGATGGAATTTCAGGAAGAGTTGGTCAGGTCAAGAAACTTGATCAGATTGGGAAACATTGATAATATTGGGAAGATTTGATCATATGGGGAAGCTCTGATCGGAAGGGAGATGATCAAGTCAAGAAAGTTGGTTGTATTGGAAGGAGATGATCATTCTTGAGAAATTTGATCGGGTCGGGAAAAATTTATCGGATTGGGAAGATATGATCGGATCAAGAAACATTGATCGGAAGGGAGTTGATCAGGTCAAAAAATTTGATCAGATTGGAAGGAGATGATCATCGTCAAGAAACTTGATCGTATCGGAAGGAGATGATTGTCATCAGGAGGATTTGATCGACATGATCTGTAACATTTTGGAATGGATGAATTCTGACGACGAAAAGGGATCCAAGATTAAATGTGAGTATGGCGGGCCAGGTGGTAGGTGCCATGTCAGAATCCATGTTAGTGTACCATAATATGGCATCAATGGGCCATGTGTATTCCATGTGGTAGTGAGGTGGCAATGGTGAAATTTGTCTTAGTAAACTTTGGGAGGCCATAACGTTTGATTCAGAACTCAAATTTAAGTATAGTTATAGTCGTTGGAAAGATATCGAATAGTAGAATTCAACTATGAGGTTTGGTTAGAGAAAATAATAGAATAAAAGAGATGGAAATATCAATAAATAAATGGAAGGATAAAAGGGGAAGAGAATCAAAGGATTCCCCCACATGCATCTCAAGGATGGAGAAATTGTGAAGAAAGGATATCATGCTAACCTATTCCTAAAACCACAAAAGGAGATGAAATAAATTATGTGATTAAGAGAACATTCACCAATATATCAGAAACATTATATTTACTTTCCTTTAAGAAAACTCATGAATAAGTCTATATTTTGAAGAACGTGAAGAGGAGAGGTTTATTGAAGGCAATCATCTATGATCTAGATTAAATAACTATCATGATAGCTACATGTATCTAATATCCAACACATAGAAATGATTAGTGACCTTATGAATCAAGTTAAGAGTTTTCCAATATATGAGAGTATAAATATGAAGATGTTAAGCACCATATTCTATCAATATTTTAATAATTCATCCATTGAAATGATTAAGAATCTACATCAAACTCATTCGATACATGTACTATATCATCAAACCTTACAGCCATATAAAACCATTAAACACACAGGAAATTGTATAAGTTAGGAAGACAATGTGTCAACGACTCATACGAATGTCAAAGAAACATCATAGGTAAACTAAGAATCATGAAGACATTTGAAATCATAAGATCAAAAGAGATAATAAACCTCCATCAAAACAATCATCAGTCAAGACCACACCTCAACTCCCTCAAAGTAGGAAAAGAAATAGCATTAGTCTCAAGAAGAAGAGGATTAGAAAATAGTCTTAAAATTTTAGTAGGGGGGGGGATTTCCTTTTCCTTGTAAAAGAAAAAGTAAAAGGGGGTCACGGATACGCGCAGTACGCACAGACCAGGATAAGATCGCGGCGTTGAAGTTTAGCGACTTCAACCTATGCGACAAGAAGGTATACAACATGCTCTCCCCACACAAGTATCTAATGAGAACCAAGGGAAAGAACTCGAAGATCATCCCCCAGTCATGGACCATGAACCTCGCGCAGTCCACACTGCTCAATGTCATGAATATTCCTCACTTTGGTAGGCACCAAAAAATGAATGCATGTGTCAAGTTGTTGTTGTCCTGCTACCATGGTGGATATTTGTGGTTGAAACACCGCATCACAGTGGATCTAACATTGATCAACCAGATCACAGGGCTGAGCATGAAAGGCTCTGACCCACAAGATTTCTACCACAGAAATACCGCAGATCATGCTCTGGTGCATAAGATTAAAGAAACCTATGAAGATGTCGAGAAGGGAATGCAAGGCTATAAAGTAGCTTCTATCCAGAGTGGTGCGGTGTGCCTCACCTGTAAATTGATTGTAGGGAATTTAGTTCGAAATAATCGACCCACCCAAGTCATAGGGTTCATAGTCGACCTCGCAGAGAAGTGCGCAGAAGGACTTCAAATGAATTGGTCGAACTACATCATAAACCAGCTAGACCTGGACTATAGGGAAGCATAGGACCAAGGATAGGAGTTCAAGTTCAGCTGGTTTCTCATCTTGATCTCTTTTATTGCATGGAAGATGTTAGAAGGTGCGACCTTCCCGAACATCGATCCCTTTGAACCACTGGTCGTGAATGTCAGTACATTGTGGTACTCCAGTGACATGAACATGCAGTAGAAATCAAATGCCATCTTCCACACCTATTACAACTAGCTAAAGACCACTATCCAGTCTGAGCCTTTTATAACCCCGAACACTCTCCATAACTTTAGGCCCTTGATGAAATTCAGCATGGACCACCATTTCATCTATATCACAGCACGCGCTAATGAGAATAAAAAATAGTTGCAGTCATACTACAAGATGAAGGAGGAATACTTAGAAGATATTACTAAGGAGTGGTCGAAAAACCTCCTCATCCCAGTAGACCCCATGGAGCTATCCGATATTGATAGCCTAGAAGTCATGCACGATACACCTGGACCAAGCAAGACCAAGAAAAATGAGGAAGCTCAAAATGTAAGCAATACCTTGGTGAAGACTGCTTCTATATCACCTGAGCAAGGAGGTGATGGTGGAGAGATAGTTGGAACAGAAGTGGAATAGAATAAAGGTGAGGTTATGCCACCTAGAGACAAGGAGGACCCCTTGAAGAAAATTAAGGTTTCCCCTCCGAAACCTTCTTCAAGAAAGAAATCAAAAGAAACTAGGACCAAATTTGAGACTACCCTCACCTCAAATGACTTCGAATTTATCGTTGCAGCACTGAATGATGCTTTGTTGGAAACAGAAGAGAAGCAATAAGCTAAGAAGGAGGAGGTGTTCAATTAGATCAAAGTTGAACTTCAAAGAATGCAACAATAATTACAGTCCAGTTGCTTAGTTCCTACTATGCCTCTATTAGCAGAAACATCAAAACTACGTGATGAGTTAGCTCAACTCCACCGCATTTTTGATATAGTCAAAGCTCACCTTCAACGAGATCAAGAAGATATAGAAGAAGCCACATAACCTTTAGTGCAAGTATAGAAAGACTTTGAGGACCAACACAATGTTGCAGAATAAGAGAAGCTTGATCTGCAAGAGAATTTCGATGAAGAAAAATACCAGCTGCATAAAGAAAAGGAACAATTGCTCACATAGCAACTTGAAGTAAAGAAACTGGTTCACATAGCACTTCGCTCTATGATATTCATCGAAGTAAAGAATAAAGAGGGAGTTCCATAATAGGTGGCTCAACTCGAAGAAGTAATCCAACATCTCAAACAACGCATAGCAGACTTGGAGCTCCACATTGTGCCTGAGACTAAGAGACCTCAGGGAAGCAACTGCCCGCAGCACAGTCAACAGATTAAAAGATCTTGCCTTGGAGTGCAAGCAACTGAGTAACCACAGTGCTCAGACCTATGAAAACCTCACAAAGAACCCAAAGTTACAGGCACTGTAGTCGTAGCTCCAAGAAGCAAAGAAGCACATAGATACACTACAGGCGCAGTTGAAGGCCTTGTCAGCTGTAGATAATATTGGTGTGATGGGAAAGTCCATGAAACTGATATCCTCAAGCTCTCAAGAGTGTTCTAAGTAGAGAAACCATAGATTCCACTTCCTCGAACTTACACATGTCTTAGAAAGAGAAGAGTGTATATATTGTCTCTTCACTAGATACGTTTTCCATTAGAAATAATGAGAGACATAATCTAGAAAAAAAAACAACAAGCTCGTGATTAAGAGGGATAAAAACACAATATATACCAGACTTCCCAAACAATGCACATATTTTCTAATTATGAGTAAATTTATTTTTGGGGTTCAGGAAGTGTTGGAGAGTATGGGGCCCAAATAGATTAATGAGTTACGACCCTCAAGGAATTCACATATCAAAAATTATTACCCTGGATGAAATGAAAACAAATGTTGAAAACTAAGAATTTGGTCTCTTAAAAGTTGTGTTGACATATTCCATAAAGATACCTACAACTCCCAAGCATTTGAATGGTTTCAACATGAGATAAGTATCTAATTACCAGCCATGATAAAATTTAGATTATTCAAGAATGTGACCATAATGAGTGACAAAAAATCAACAAACCCCAAGGATGAACATATATTTTTGAAGAAAACATCAGGTCTAAAAACCCATCAAATTGGCAGTTCTAAGATTAGTCTTTGATCAATCAGTGAGTTGGGGAATACAAATATTGGTTCTCAAGTAAGTTTTGAAAACAATATCAGCAGAGAGATTTAAATAGCCAAGTTGTCTAGAATTGTCAAAAATGCATCTAGACGGTGTAAATGAATGTCTCTTGTTGTTGTGTATGAAAGGAAACTTGGGTGAAGAGAGCTACAAGATAATAGATGAATATTCTCCTTGGAAAAAAAACTGAACATAGCATAAGATATGTGCATCCAATGCCCATAAGTTGAAACTAAAAGTGTTAGCATCAAATAACTAAAATGAAATAAAAATAAACTAAGCTCGTTATGCTAAAAAGGTCTATGCATAAAATTATTTTTGGCTTAAAGTGATCAAAGAAGAAATAAATTGGGAAAGACACCATTTGGAAATCTCCAAAACCAAGGTAAAATAATATTCTAAAGAGATTCCAAGGAGTTGGAATGGCTTGGATTTTAGATGGGCATATTTTAGTCACTCAAAATTTCAATATTTCCATTCACTTTTCATGAGATAGCAAGATCAACCCTATAAAAAGAATCTCAATGAAGCCAAAATATTCTAAGTGAGAGTCATATGAGTATGGAATCATTAGTGTTGATTCTCACCGTAAGAGGGGTGGAATAGTAATATAATTTAAGATATCCCACTTGTGAAATGAAAAAATGTTTCAAAGATATTGACATAGTGATCATGCATAAAAATCAGTGATTTGAAAATGTCGAACACAGAAAAAAAAATGAGAACGAGATGAAGTAAAGTTTTCCCAAATCAAAATTAAATTGAAAAAATACAATCAAGAGAAAAAATTGTGGGTATGCCTTATATTTATTTCCACCTCTGCAAGAGACTCATTTATTGATCATCCAACAATAATGAAGAGAATGCAAATAAAAAACTAAGAAGCAAAGCTAAACTATGCAAAAGAAAGACACTAGTCTATTATACCCTACTCCTACTTTACACTACAATGGCTGAAAAAATGCACTATGTAAAGTCATAATGCCAATGTATCCATCCTTGTAATCCCAAGCCTACATACATATGCTCAAGACAAAATATCAATGATAGATATTGGAATAAGAATCGACTAAAAGTAGGAAAAATTAACTAATGATAAACTATATCCACCATATTAAAAATCTCATTGTGATAATTCATGGGAAATCTATCCAAGTAAGATATCTCCAACCAAGTTTCAATTCTATTGAAAAATGTACCATGACTATCATAGAGTTGATGGAGGGATTTCAAAGGAAAGTAGCATACCAAATGAGAATCATGCATAGAATATGCGTAAAGTGTGCTTGGTGAGAGAATCTTCATGTTTATAAAGTTGTTTATCCTTGAAGACAAACCAAGAGAATGAGAGCCCGACATAACCATCATTGTTGACCGAAGTGCCTCATTATATTGGAAATCCCCCCTGGACTCACACTTCAAGTAACCATTTTTTGGACAGTTGGTTGTCATTTATTTCAACCCTTGGAGATTGATGTCAACCCTTGGAGAAGTCTGAAATCCTTGGAGGTGTGGTTGAGATTGATGGTGAGTTAGTTTTCATTGATGTCAACAATAGTGGCTTGTGTTAGTAGACGTGATGGGTGCATTTAATGAAGTCTACAGGAAGCCATGGAGGTGTGGTTATGGGACCCAAAATTGGTTGAGGAATATTGACATGAGGGAAAATGTAAATGCAGGTAAGACACTCATATATGGATAGTCCTTGTTGTGTCATTTCCGGTGATAGGTGGTATTCCACATGGTTCCTTATGATTGAGGAGTTATGGTCTTGTGAAGTTGGAATCCCCAAAGAATGGTAAAGAAGCCCCAAATTAGTTACAAGTCAATTAATGAAAAAATAAAGTTGTTGTAATAAGAAATTCAAGAAGTTATAAGAACAGGGAAAGAGGTTACCTAGAAAAAGTATAAATACGCCTCAAGGAATCTCTCATAAGCACACATATTTACATTGAATATCTATCTTGTAAGAATGTTATGGTCTAATATTTTGATCTATTAGTGAATTTGACATCAAGTTTGAAGTCACAAAGGTGAAATTCTTGGAGTTGCAACAATAAGGGCATGGACATCTGGAGTTGCAGCAAGAAGGGTGCGAACATTCATGAGTTGCAACAAGAAGGGGACAAACATCCACGAGTTGTAGCAAGAAGGGCATGAACATCTAAGAGTTGCAACAGGGCCAGGTCACAAGTATGCGAAAATCAATTGAAGAAGATGACATTTCTTATTTAATGAAGATGATTTGTATAGGTTGGTATGTTGTTATGTGATGATATGCTTCAGGTCTTATTCATGAGTAAATATATGTTTTTTATGTGTTCATTTGAAGCTTCTATATTGGATGGTATGACACATGATTAAGGCATGTATTGGAGGCACTTGTGATACATGGTACATGGTTTCATATGGTTGAGGTGATATTGATACACGATTGAGACAAACTCTTGGTACTTGGTATATGGATGTTATGGTTCATTGTTAGAGACACATTTAATGGTACATGGTATATGCTATAGGATTGATACATGATATGGTACAGGATTGATACATGATATGGAATATGGTTGAGATACATTTTTGGTACATGTATGAGGTGCATGTCTTGGTGATGTTGGTATTGATGTCAATGCACATGGTTGATGTGCATGGTTGGCTCATTGTATGGCACATGTGTTGATGGTATAGGTGTTGATGTGCATGGTTGACACATTTTATGGTACTTGGTATGGTACATATTGATGGTTTGGTAAATGCTTTGGTACATGGTTGAGACACATATCTCGTGATGGTATGTTAGGGATATAGATAAAATATTATTGGTAGAGGTATGTGTTGGTGATGCTGGGCATCTAGTTGGGAGGTGTCATTGGTATATGATCCATGTGACAGGATCTAGTTGAGTATTAGTCACAGTGACAGGTTGATGTGACAGATGGATCAGTGACATGTTGGATACAATGATGGGTTGATTTGATAGAGATAGTAACAGTGATAGTGATAGTAACAATGGTAATGATTGTTGCAGTGACAATTTTTTCTACACTTATATTTTAGGGTGACAGTATGAGGAAATGAAAGGGGGTTGTAGCTTCCTTTAGGTTAGAGCCTTAGAATCATGGGGTTGTAGCCTCCTTCTGGTTGGATCTAGAAAATTTAGGAAGTTCTAAGTTCCTTCAGGTTGGAGCCTATAAATAGGGGGTCATAGACTCCTTCTAGTTGTAGCTATAGAATTGGGAAGTTGGTTCTTCCAATGAATGCATTCTTTGATATATATATAAAAACATTATGTGGTTTTGTCCCATTTGGGTTTCCACATAAATCTTGGAGTATTATGTATTTGATGTGATGTTGCTTATGTTTATATACTCATGATATATTGAATACAATCATAGATGATGCATTGATGATATACCATTGATAATATT
>ML787535.1:9919-56708 GCA_009831015.1 Picea engelmannii | reverse complement strand
GAGTTAAAATCGTCAAGCTTAGCAAGAATGTTGAAGATATATAAACATCCACATCATCAGTGAATAAATATGAAGAGAAGCACTCTAGGTTGCCAAGGAAGAATGAAGAAAAGAGAAAGAGTTATGTATAAGTACTCAAAGGATGGAATCATGGTTAGCAAGAATCAAATAAGAATGAGCATAATAAAGATACATCTTCAACAAGGCCTTCCACATTCAATCAACAAATAAGATTCAATCATGATGAAGGGATCAATAGAAGAGAATATCATGATCAACCGAAGCATGAATTCAAAAGGAATGCACCACAAATAATATCATTCACCCCTAGGTAAGTAAATTTATTTTATGGTCATTGTTTTACTTGTACTAACTTTGGCCATAAATTTGTATATTGTTGGGCTTAGGGAAGAAATTTTCAAGCAAGAAATGCTTATATGGATCCACATAACATTGAATGTTACAAATGCTACAAGTTTGTTCACATAGCTCATGATTGTAGAAGCATGATGGATACTTATATGAAAGATAACAACAATATCATATATAAGAAATTTTGGAAAAGAAAACAAGAACATGTAAAAGAAGAGAAGATGAATGAAGAACACCTAGAAGTCATATTCTCAGGATTGGAAATAGTATGAGATCAAGAAAAATCTACAGGAAAAAAGGAATATGTTAGATACAAGAAGGTTTGGAGAATAAATGGAAAACAAGAAGAACATGTGAATAAAGAGCAGGTCCCAGAGATCGCAATATTTGCAATAGTATGAGAAATAAAAGAAGAGAAAGTGAATAAAGAGCATGCCCAAGAGATTCAACTTTCAAGAATTATAGTGCAGTATCATAAAGAATCCATAGGAAAATAGGAAGAAGTCAGAGTTCAGAGAGGTGATGAATCTATAGATGAAGAGGAATATTACTCTGCATTAGGTTGGGTTCCTCCATTGTGAACATGAGTAACATTACCTAGGATTAATGGTTCAATGCAAATGTGCTTCAACACTCTCCTTGGGATGGGTCACTTTGCTTATTGAAATCTCTATCTAACAATGGTGAATTAAAATTGTTTTTATTTGAGGAAATAACATAAACAATCATCAGGGTGATGAAAAATATAGATGAGAGAGAAACATACATGATCTCCAATCTCATTCCTACATCATTCCAATTTGTTTTTTCTTTTTTTCTTTTTCACTTTTTTATTTTTCAGATGATGCCCCATGGATTTGATTTATAGATAAATTACAAACTCTTTGAAAAAGCATTTCTAATGTGAAATATCTTAATTCAAAATGGAGATCCCAACACTTTTAAATTGACTTTGGAAGGCCAAAGTACTCCTCATAAATTGTATCGGAGATCAAATTTCTCATGTACAACAAGCTAGATCTATCTGAATTATGATTACCTCTTTAAATGCAACGAAGAGGATAAGTTCACTCATGTAAGTATAATTTCATGACTTTCAAAGGAATATCCATGGAAGTTGTGTAAATTTCAATGGAGGAAGGCCACACAAGTGTATGAAAACCCGCGTTGTAATGTGTTTTACCTTTACTTTTTAGGTTATGTAAAGTATCCATGAGGTATCATTTTTACTCTATATTATTTCCAACTCATAATGTTTTTGGAAAATCACCTAAATGTCTCTTGTGACAAAAATTAAGGTGTTAAAAAAATTCAGGAGGGAATCCTCCACTACTGGGGGCTATATAGATCCCACAATATTTATGAAGGATCGCATGCCTTGAGCATTGATGCAAGGTAGAACTACAAGGGGTGCCTATACATTAGTGTGATTTCATGTAATCTTCCATGGGTATTGAATCCTCCCATTGAAGAGGATAATTACATAAAGGAGTAATGAAGTGATGGGTATAATTGATCAATAAATGAATGCATGGATTTTATGATCTAGTTCTAGAAGAATTTGCAGCACAAAAGATGCAAATGAGAGGTTTTGAATTTTGAGGAGGTGTAGATGGGGATTATTAAATTTCCATAATATTATGTTCCATGTTGAAATTATTACAAGTACATTTGCACAAATAGAGGGGTGTAGTATAATACGAATGTAATATTAGTGAATATGGGAAGGATGCACTAGTTAAAATAATATAAGTTATAGAACTAATTTACAATGATGGCATTAATTGAAGATTATATTTGGCCTCCTATGTTACTTGATTTTATTAATTTGGGTAGTATGAAGTAGTGGAATCCCCATCAATGTAAATACACACCTTATAGAGCTAAGAAAAGTAGTGGATTGTACAACAAAAAAAATGTGCAAGATGAGAAAGAATGAAGCATGTGAGAGAGAGATTACACATGTGGAAAATATCAAGGCCATGAGGAAGAATGCATGAAAATTTGGAAGCATATCGCATGGAATATCATGGATAGTGTTTGGATAAATATGGATGCTTTAGGTGAATATAAATATGCAATGTGGAAGATAAAATGATGAAGATAGATCAAGCATCATTGAATTCTGGTGACCACTAGGATTCATGGAAAACTTAAGGATTTATAATACATAAGATTATGTATGTCTCATTGAATCATAACAAATACTAGTATTCATGGACATATCAAAGTATGGCTCACACACATGCTCAAATATGGCTCATTGTATCCTTGATTTTGTGTAGGATAAATACTTGAGATGCCAAAAATCCATAGTGATTGTTAGGATTTAATTTGACATCAGCAAGATTTTGTATTAGCAATATTTGACATATCCATCAATACTAAAAGAAACTAGGATTCATGGATATACAAATTTATATATCATAAATAAGGATAACACAATATGTTTTTATACACAAGCTTACTAGTAGCACATGGATAGCGCCAGATTTAGGATTTCCCATTGAGTCCCCATGGACACTAGAATTCATGGACTTATTAAGAATACCTCATACACAATATGAGGGGTGACTCATTGATCCTAGTTCCTGCTAGGAATCATGAACATATAATTTGATATATCAAATAAAAGGACAAATCAAAATCATGTTATAAGAAACATAACTACAAGAAAAAGATTCTTAGGATTAAGTATTTCTCATAAATCCTAACATCCTCTAGGATTCATGCATATATCAAATATGGCTCATTCACAAGGTCAAATATGGCTCATTCAATTCTAGTGGCCATTATGTAAATTGGATATGCACAACAATAATTGTTTATCAACTCAACTTCTATGAGGATCAACACATGAAAGGTTTGATACTATGGAGAAGGTAAGAGATAGGGTTGATGGCATGAAGGGCCCCATTCCATATTGATCGGTATCTAGACCTACATTAATATAGTACTCTCAAAGTGAGTGTGGAAAAAATAAATAGATGAAACGAAAATGTATAAAACAAGTAAGAAAAAAAGAAATTATGTGTTTAAAAAATATAAACATGAGACACTATTCCTCAAATGTAATTAACAAAAAAAATACAAAAGAGGAGAAGCACACTAGAATTGGGGGAAGATGAAGATTTTGTGCTACCTATCCTTGCAACTTCAACCATAGTCAATCCAATATTCTATTTACTCCTACATCACAAAGGAAAAGGGGTTCTTTAGTTGAGAGTGGGAGGAATTGTTGCCCAAATTCCCATGCGAACACTGAGAATGGACCAAAGAGCCTAAAGGTACTATAAAATGTACATGGACCAAAAAATAAAGATCTTAACCGAAGAAAATTAAATGTTGGTTTTCCCATTTGAGTTCCCATGGTAAATGTTGAGTTCTTCTGTTATGAATCTCTCTATTTGTTATGGTTTTTCTTTCTGTGTTTAAAATGAAGCTTCTCCATATTTAAATTGTTGCATATGATTTTTTAATGGGTTGATAACTCTTTTCTAGATGTATTTTAAGGATTTCCTTCATATTTATAGTATCCATTAGTAAATGAATAATCCCAATAGCTCTTTATTCTCCTCTGCTAAGATTGGAAATCTAAGATTTCCATCACATAGTTGTTGCAAATATTTAGGGAGTTTATATTTTTTTATTTTAAGATATTAGATTGTTAGATCCATTTTGTAGGGATTCTTCCTTCACCAATGATAGTATATGGTTATTTTGTGAGTTATTTCACTTGCATGGGAATTGTAGAGAGGTTGTACACTTCCTCTAGTTAATTTTTGAACTAATATGATGACATATAAGTGTTTTTTCCTTCCTTGAGAATGATAGGAACCTATTGGAGACCATATACACTTGTTGGAGATACATTGAAGGTTGTACACTATAAATACACTGTGTATGCACCTTTCCTTGATTTCTTATGCATGTGGAAAGTTTTGGGTGGTTGCTTAGTGTTGAATGAAGAGATTTGAGTGGTGGATTGTGCCACTCAATTAAATTTGAATTAATAAATGATTTTTTAACCTAATTTGTCTTTGGTTGGAAATTTCCATGCTAAATGTGTTGGGTATGGGAAGTAATTATCTTATTCTATACACCAATATTTCATAAATCCAATTCTCATATAAATAATTAGTTTCCAACTTATGCATATTTTGAAGAGAGTGTTCATATAATTAACTTTAGTTGAATATTATTTAATACAGTGGGAATTGAATGTAACATATAGTTGATCATTGTGTATATGGTATACTTGAATAGAATCTTGAGTACATACCAAGGATAAGTCAAATTGAAGCTTGTTTAAGCTAATCTACTTGGCATCCAAAACTTTCATGGAAGAGAAATCCAAGAACATGCTATAAATATAAATTTACAATAATTTACTTCTCTCTCAAGAAAGCATTTATAGGAATTGTAGGGGATTATAAATTTCTTAGGAATCCATGTTAGTGAAGAAAAAAGGCTATGATCGTATCATTTATGGATCATATAGTATCAGAGCCCAAAGTTTTAATGTACTTGGTGAGACATGTATGGTAAAAATCCATAGTGACTGCAAGATAAGATAAGATATTTTTATCAATGTTTGACTAGTGACCACAAAATTAGGTCAAAAGGATTACTGAGTAAAATGATGTCAATACAATGTGGGACTACCAAAAGGTATCCAATAATAGGAAAAATACAGAAAGTAAAGTGCAATAAGGTATAGTAGTAGAGAGTGAGATCATTTTTGAGGTATGAAGAACCCTCAACCCTAAGCTCATATATTTTATATGATCATAACTTGTACAATAAGTGATGATCTAAGATCAAGAGGATCCAGAAGAAGAAGAGGAAAGGAAATGGGTATGTCCTATGTTGGTTGTGGAGCCTGTTGGCCCTTGGTTATGAAAGGAAATGGAGAACAAGGAAGAAAAGGTAAAAAGTGAACTTCGCGGGAGACATAGTGACTGTCACTGGGTCGAAGTGAGAAAAAGAGAAGAAAAGATGGAGTGAAGTGCGAAAAAGCAAGCCGTTGGATGAGGATAATGAGGATGGCATATCATTAAGGAAGATGGAATGAGGATGACTCGGGAAGTGGAAAAATCCACCATTGGATTCTTTGGAGCACCGCATGAGAAGGAAGGAAAGACAGGCTGACGAAGTCCAGAAAAAGTGGATCAAGTTGACCTAGGGTCTTAGACACCTAGGGTTTTGGTAATTAAGGTTTTGACACCTAGGTTTCGGCCCAAGGCTGTCGGTGAGGTATTGTAATGTATAAATAAAGGTCAAAAGGACCTAGGTCGAGGGGATATGATATTGTTATTGATTTAGCTTTATTATTGTGGTGAGAGGTCATTGTGTTGTGAGAGAGAAGTGTTGAGGGTGAGAGACTTCTGGTATTGTATGATCTTCAACTGGGTGTGAAGATTAGATACTGCAGTTGGGTGTGCAAGAAGTGGGAGAGAAAGAGGGAAGGAAAGAGAGAATTTGTTGGCCAAGAGCGTAGATCATAACTGTAAGCTTTATCTTAATATATCATAAGCACGGTTTTGTGGACATATCCCTAGAGAGAGGGTGAACCATGTATATTTTGTGTTGTGTGAGTGATTAATTCTTTGATCTCTATCCTTATTATACTGTTATTTGCATTATTGTGTTAGATCAAGATATATAGCTGTGCAGAGTAGATCTCACTAATAAGTGATATATGAATACTGTGATTTTTGTTATACAAGATCCACTTGATATTCCTCTGGTTGTAGACATCTCTGTCCTGCAACCCCCTCATCGCTTCTTTGGGTGAGACTGCATCTGCTTTGCAAATGTTGCTGAAAGGGACAGTAGTTAGGGCTTGTTGGTGCGCTCTTGGAGTTAACCCTGGGTCTGCCCTTGTGCCAACAAATGGTTCTATTGTTGGGACAGGAATATTTTTAAGGGAATGTCAAGGTGGTTCCCATCGAAAAAATATATTCAGAAGTGGATAGAGGATCAAGAGAAGGACTTCATTGAAGCCTAGAACAAGAACCCTAAACTGGGTACTGAATATTGGCTACAAATATACATCTTCACTGACATTCACGAGATCTTCTTTGGAGGAATCCATCAGGAGCTACACGAGTGGTTGGATAGGTTAGCTGACACACAGTTTGAGATCAGATCTAGACCTCCTATGGTTTGGACACTAGCACTGATCCAGAAGGTCAAGAGAATTGAAAATGTTGTATCCAGAGCAGTAGATCATTGGTTTGATAGTACCATTGGAGGGTATATCACTGAGTTTGTTGTTGACAGAACATAATCGTATAACCAAGCCGAGAGATACTTTTCCAAAGGACCTAGAGGAAAATATTTTCACTTTCTAAAGCTAAGAATCAAGATGCTCTTGCATGAAAACCACATCTTGAAGGTACAGTAGATTGGTCGGACCTTAAAAGGCTAATTTTCAAGATCTCGAAAAGTGACAGCGACATAGAAGCTGGACATACGCGTAGTGGAAAATTATTCCGAGGGGTTCACCTTGAGAACTTGTTAAGAAAAACTACGAAGAAGAGGGTTTCTACAATGGAGAAGAGGTATATCTAACCGACAAAGAGCATCCAGAATCCACCAGAACAGAAGAAGGGGAAGTTGAAGAACTACGCCAAAGAGAGCCAGAAAACTCAGGAACTATGCAGACTATTGAAGTAATTAACGTTAATCCTCATGTTGTCCCAACAGTACTTAGCAGTCAGAATAGTCAGAACCACCAGAATATTCAGAGTACTATTACTAGTAGCTCAACATCTACTCAGACAAGAAGCCAAGTTAGCTCTATGGTAGATGAAATGAGACTCCCTATCTTTAGACGAGATGGATTTGAAGATCCAGATCAACATTGGTTTCTGTGTGAAGCCGTATGGGATATTAAAAGTATCACCGATGAAGACATCAAGAGAACCCAGTTCATCACTACGCTAAGGGACCGCGCACTGAGCTGGTACATGAAACTTGTCTAAGGACTGGAACAACCTAAGCCCCTGAATGAGATCAAGAATACACTAATTACAGAGTTTAAGAAACCTAAGTCAAAGTCACAATGTATTACAGAACTACAAGATATTAAAAAAAGGGTAGTAGAACCTGTTTGGGAGTTTGACCAGAGATTCAAGACCCTAACAAGTCGATTAACTTTTCAGATCCCAAATGAACAGAACAAAGAATGGTTCATCGATGCGTTGTTACCACACATAAGAGTCCCTCTGATGCATAAGAATCTTTCATCACAGGAAGAATTCTTGGAGATCGCCATGAAGCTTGAATCAACATCGATCAGAGAATCTAGCTCAGGCATTAGCCAGATCATGAGCCAGCTAACTAGTTTGTCTTTACATGTCGAGGATATGAAGAAATACAAGGGAAGAGACAAAAGGGAAGATATCTAGTGTGTAAGATGCAGATCTGAAGGCCATGATAAGGAACATTGTCCCTTATTTAATGAGTACTTGGCCTCATGGGCACCGAGCCCCTTGAAGCAAGTTAACCTACCCTGGTGAAATGTATGCAGAAATAGTCATCGCCCAGGTGAGTGATACTACATGAAGAAGTATGTTCAGACACCCACAAAATTGTATTGTACATTTTGTAAATTAGTGGGGCATGATGATCGAGATTGTATATCTTATGATCTCATGCATGAAAGGTCAAGAGACATATACAAGATTCAAGGTGGAGTACAAAAAGAAGGAAACACTCTGTAGTACAACTCTCTGGGGAGAGGAAACTTCAATCCTCATGGTGGATATAAAGGACGAGGATGAGGAGGAGGTATGGGTTGAGGCTGAGGACAAATAATATGTTACAACTACATGCAACTAGTACATTTAGCAAGGGATTGTCAGAATCCTTGCACAACTTGTAGTTACCGTAACTCCTTTGAGCATGTCATAGCGTTATGCCCTGTGTTGCTAGCTAAACTTCAGGAAAGACGAGGACCTCAACAGAACCCACAAGTAAAACTTATATATGTTGAACCTTGCGGAGAAGACCCTAGAGTTTTTGTTATCACTCGAGGAGGCACTGCTACAGAAGAAGATAGAGCAGCCCAAGGAAAGACTGAAAAATGACCACGGGGTTAGGAAAGATACAAAAAAGACCCCAACGTTCGATGCTAAGAAGGAAAGACAGATATTCAAGGAGGCAAGAAAAGAGTTCAAAAGAGGTCAAGGATCCTCATCAAATAGACAACCATAAATCAAAGAATATGGAATGCCTTAGGCATTTGATCCATCTACATCACCAACAGAAGGGAAAGAGGTAAGCAAACTCATGGAATTTTTGTGCACTTGTGTTAAGTTGATTTAAGATAAAGGCGTTGTACAAGAATTACAATATTTAATCAAGAAGTATGAGATAGGAAAGATAGACCCCTTACTGTATAGGGCAGTGCACCAAATTGGAAAAAGGAGAAGGACAAATAAATAATTGCACTTGAATTATTAGATAGGAGATTATGAGATAGACTATGTGGTCCTCGACTTAGGGTCAGAGGTTAATGTCATGACGAAGCAAACTTAGGCACTGATGGGAAAACCCAAGCTGATATATTCCCCTATCAAGATTCACATGGATAATCAGCAAGTTGTCATTCCATTTGGATGATTAGAGCATATCCTAGTGGACATCGATGGAGTAAGAACCTTTGCAAATTTTGAGGTAATTGAAATTGTTGATGATAGCTTCCCTTACCCTGCATTGTTAGGAATTGATTGGGCCTTCGAAAATTCTACTATTGTTGATCTAAAGAAAATACACATGAAATTTGAGAGAGTTGGCCTTAGGGTCATTGCACCTTTAGATCCAGATGAAGTTCCATAATATACAGAGCCTATCAGCGAAGAAGACCATGCATTTGAACTGGAAAACATCTACAAATTAAAAACCAGACAACAGGATTATATCAAACCTACAACTGATGGGAATCTGAGTTGGAGAAGTGAAAACAAATTTTCATCTGACTCAGAAGAAGCGCTAGAGAACTGGCATAACTAGATGTACGAAGTATCTACAAGAATATGTGCTAGGCTAACCAGAGAAGTTCACTGGATTGGCACAACAGTGAGTAATCTACCCACATTTGATGGGTTGAACCCATTTGAGAAATTCTTATCAGAATTTGAGACAAGTGTACCAACACAACAGAGGTTGTTGGCAATGGATGAGGCCATGAAAGCCACACCAGCAAGATGGTGGGGAACACACAAGGGAAACATCATAGACTGGACACAATGATGAACTTTGATGACAACGTGGTTCTCAGCACAAGAAGTAAGTTGTGAAGTAAGGTATACAGGTTGAAGTTTCCCAAAGGACCACATATGCAGCTGCGAAGAGGCCTAGAGTGACGTTACTAGAGAACAATGGGTACATATATTCTTCAATACACTGGAGACCACCCCAATTAACTGGTACCTTCAAGAAGATTTGTGCCTCGTCACTTCAGAATGGGAAGGTATGATCCCGAATTTTATAACCACCTTTTTGTTTGAGAGTGAATTTCCTTCAGTAGATCAAGCACTACAGATGGTGAGACATAAATTATTTAAGGAGGCATCTAGCCTCCCTTTGATGCAAGAAGAGGATGAATGGACTGTGCCCCTCCAGAAACTGCAGATCTGCTACAACATTAATGCTGACGGAGACGACGATCCAAGGAAGGTGAATATCGCAAAAAAAGAAGGACAGAGAGATGTGGAAGGACCAGGATTTGAACTTCCATTCATTGGACAACCGATAAATATAAAGAAAGTCAATATTGGGATAGAGGAGACACCAAAGCTTGCCAATGTCGAAGATTACTGGGACGTTGCTACCATTGACAAAATCACAGAAATATTGCACGAGTATTAGGACTTGTTCCCGACCAAGTTCACTTATATGAAGGGTATCAAAGGACCTATGGGAGAGATGAGAATACCTTTGAAACCAGATGTGAAGCCATTCAAAAAAAGACCCTACAAATTGAACCCTAAATATAAGGAAAAAGTGAAGATTGAGCTCGACAGAATGCTGGAAGCAGGGATTATTGAACCTGTCAAGGAGTCAGAGTGGATTAGCCCTATGGTGGTGTAAGACAAGAAGATAGGTGAGATCAGGATCTGTGTAGATCTCATGAAGCTGAATGATGCTTGTCTACATGATCCTTTCTCTACACCATTCATAGACGAAGTGTTGGATAACGTGGAAGGCCAAGAAGTATATTCCTTCACAGATGGGTTTTCAAGATACCATCAGATCCGCATCACTAAGGAGGATCATCATAAGACTACATTTGCCACAGAGTGGGTATCCTACCAATATATAGTAATTTCATTTGGATTGAATAATTCCCCAACCATCTTCTCCAGAGTGGTGTTTGAAGCGTTCAAAGAATTTTTTTCATAAGTTTTTAGAAGCATACTTTGATGACTGGACTATTTTTAGTTTGTTGAAAAATCAGATTGAATGTCTAAGGCTAATGTTGGATAAATGAAGGCAGTGTCAAACTGCTTTGAATTTGAAGAAGTTCATATTCTTCTCACCATTTGGAGTATTATTAGGTCATATTGTATGCAAGCAAGGATTGTTGGTGGATCCATCCAAGATTGCAATTACAATTGATTTACCACCACCTACTTCAGTCAAACAACTACGCATTGCGCTAGGCCATACTGGCTATTACAAGAAATTTATCAAAGGATATTCTCATACTACTGCGCCAATGGAGAAGTTACTAAAGAAATACTGTCAGTTTGATTGGATAGAAGAATTCCATCAGAGCTTCGACACACTAAAACAAAATATGGTGACTACGCCTATTCTAGTCTTTCCAAACTGGAGCAAGGAATTTCATGTGCATGTTGATGCATCTTCCATTGCATTAGGAGCAGTACTGGAACAACCTGGAGAAGGGGACATTGATCATCCATTAGCATTTTCCAGCAAAACGTTGTCCACAGCTGAAGTTAATTACACCACTATAGAGAGAGAGGGACTAGCCATGGTGTATGCATTGCAAAAATTCTACCACTACTTGTTGGGAGGACACTTTAAAATGTTTAATGATCACTCCATGCTGAAGTACCTAACTAACAAGCCAGTGTTTGGGGGGAGAATCTACAGATGGCCTCTTCTTTTTCAAGAATATGATTTTGAGATCATAGTTAAGCCAGGAAAAATGAACAATGGCCCAGACCACCTATCGAGGTTGGAACATGGTGAAGAACCTACCAGTCTGGAGGATACATTGCTGGATGTGCAACTGCTCTCCATTAGAAAGATTGATGACCACATCAAATACATAGTCCAGTTCCTGTCAGCAGGAATGGCTATGAGTGAGTATACAATCCCAGAAAAAATAGTTAGTGGTGCGCGCTGCAGATTTTTCACTAATAGTTGGTCAGCTATATAAAATGGGACCTGATGAGATACTAAGAAGATGCGTTATGGAAATAGAGATCCTGATGATGCTCACAGAAGCTCATGAAGGCATCGCACAAGGACATTACACAGGGAAATCAACTGCGCAGAAGGTTCTGCGAGTTGGCCTTTGGTGGCCAACATTACACAAAGATGCTAAAGAATATACCAAAGCATGCGATGTATGCCAACGATTTGGAAAACCATCCCGAAGAGATGAGATTCCATTAGCACTGCAAATGACCCTATAGGTATTTGAAAAATGGGCCATTGACTTTGTGGGACCTATAAACCCACCAGGAAAGCGCACATGAGCAAGGTATATTGTCACTGCGACAGAATACATGACTAGATGGGCTGAAGCAAGATCAGTCAAGGACTGTAGTGCAACTACAACTGCGCATTTTATATTTGATGACATAATAACTAGGTTTGAATGCCCTAAGACCCTTATGAGTGATCAAGGTACACACTTCATCATTAAGACAGTTGAATCCCTGACTTAAGAATTTGCAGTCCACCATCAGAAGAGTACACCTTACCATCCACAAGCAAGCAAAATGGTTGAAGCATTCAACAAAATCTTGGAGACAACATTAACAAAGATTTGCAGTGTGAATAGGGATGAATGGGATTTAAGAGTAACAACAATACTCTGGGCTTATAGAATCACTTGTAAGAAATTAACAACGCAAACCCCTTTCAAGTTGGTTTATGGTCTTGAAGTTGTTGTCCCGATGGAGTACTTGGTACCGAGCTTAAGAATTGTTGCATTTATAGACATAGATGATACTGGCATTGTTCATGAGAGGCTAGCACAATTAGTCGAATAGAAGAAGACATATTCATTGCAGGCTTCCATCAACAAGTTCAGAAGGAACAAGAAAAGGCCTACCACAACAGGCACATCAAGATGAAGATATTCAAACAAGGTGATTTAGTACTGGTATATGATAGTAAGTTTATCAAACACCCTGGGAAGTTCAGAAAGCATTGGCTTGGACCATATGAGATCACCTATATCACATAAGGAGGAGTTATGCAACTGAAGACGTTGAATGGATAATGGAAAGAAGGATTGGTGAATGGGAGTCGACTAAAGTTTTACTATGGAAACTAGTTGCTTCACAGCTCTAAGTAAAGGCACGAGGAAAAGGGTTCAGGTACTAGGTGCAGCTAAAACTGGGTACCAAACACAAAAAAGATAGTCTGCACAAGGATGGGAAAGAGGCATAAAGTAGAAAGAAAAGGCTGCACTACATAGTCCAAAGTCGAAGTAAAACAAAAGGATCAGATCTGAAGTCCCTCAGGACAAGTCACAGGTGAGTGTTGGGGGCCTGTTGGCCCTTGGTTATGAAAGGAAATGGACAACAAGGAAGGAAAGGTAAAAAATAAACTTCATGGGAGACACAGTGACTATCACTGGGTTGAAGTTAGCAAAAGAGAAGAAAAGATGGAGCGAAGTGCGGAAAAGCAAGTCGTTGGATGAGGAGATCGAGGATGACAGATCAACAAGGAAGATGGACCGAGGATGACTTAGGAAGTGGAAAAATCCACCATTGGATGCTTTGGAGCACCGCATGAGAAGGAAGGAAAGATAGGTTGACGAAGTCTGAAAAAAGTGGATCAATTTGACCTAGGGTCTTAGACACCTAGGGTTTTGGTAATTAGGGTTTTGACACCTAGGTTTCAGTCTAAGGCTATCGGTGAGGTATTGTAATGTATAAATAAAGGTCAAAAGGACCTGTGTTGAGGGGATATGATATTGTTATTGATTTATCTCTATTATTGTGGTAAGAGGTCATTGTATTGTGAGAGAGAAGTGATGAGGGTGAGAGACTTCTAGTATTGTAAGATCTTCAACTAGGTGCAAAGATCATATCCTGCAGTTGGGTGCGCAGGAATGGGGAGAGAAAGAGGGAAGGAGAGAGAGGATCTGCTGGCCAAGAGCGTAGATCAGAACTGTAAGCTTTATCTTAATATATCATAAGAAAAGTTTTGTGGGCGTAGCCCTAGAGAGAGGGTGTACCACGTATATTTTTTGTTGTGTGAGTGATTAATGCTTTGATCTCTGTCCTTATTATACTGTTATTTGCATTACTATGTTAGATCAAGATCTATAGTTGTGTAGAGTAGATCTCACTGATAAGTGATATATGAATATTGTGATTGTTTTTATACAAGATCCACTTGATATTCCCCTGGTTGTAGAAATATCTGTCCTGCAACCCCCTCATCGTTGCTTCGGGTGAGATTGCATCTGCTTTACAGGTGTTGCCGAAAGGGCTAGTAGCTAGGGCTTGTTGGTGCGCTCTTGGAGTTAACCCTGGGTCTGCCCCTGTGCCAACAGAGCCTGATTATATTCATGATTCATAAGTTTGTTCCAGATATGCTTGGACCCCATTCCCTAAAGGGGGGTGTGGGAGGCATTTCCCCCCCCACAACTCTTGTTAGAGGGGTCCATGGGGGGGGTGGAGAAACTTTTTGTAGCCCATCCCACTCTGTCCAAAATTTCAAAGGGTCCACAAAACTGAGGTGTCAACTTGAAACACATTCCCATTTTCATGGAACGTTTTATGGAACTAAATCGTAAATACACATGATCCCCTTCTTTGAATTCCCTAGGATTCCTCTTTTTATCTGCATATCCCTTGGCGGGGGATTCGGGGGAAACACCTCTGAAGCGAAATTTTGGGAAAATTGCCTTGTAAAATATTTTAATTTCCAAGTCAATCTAGAACATTCATTATAAGGTCATAGATTTGACGGTAGAAGTTATTTTAGTTATTGTTTCCCTAGAATGTAACCCTCTTTTATGAGGGAATTGTATTGTGGTTGTGTGGATGTGTGAATATTGCATTCTGAGAGAGGCGACTATGAGAGAAATAAGAGTAAGTTACAGTGGGTGCATTGTAGGTTGTATCCCTTCATTTTGTTGGATGATAAAAAGGAAGGACCTGTAAATTTCTTTGATGGATGTAGCCCACAGTGGGTGAACCACATATATATATGTCTTTATTTTATTGTGTATGTTCTATGTTTTATTTCTGCATTTGTTTTATTTTATTGTTTAGCGATCCTTTTTTTCTAACATCCTAGAGTGGACCAATTTATCCTAACATCCAAGGTAAACTAAAGGAAGTTGAGTATAGTAGGGTGTCTTGAGAGGGAGCTAGTAGGCTACCTGGATCATCTATTGCACTGTTGACTGGTCGAGGTTTGGGAGATATCCTTTTTCTCCTGGGAAGGGATATGGTTTGGTCATGCCACTGAAATATCATGGGATAAGGGGAGGTCTCACAGATCTACACTGATCTAGATTCCAGGGATTTGATGGTGTCGATATGTTTCTTAGTGCCCCTTCTAGAGGTTAGAACCATGAAGAAGGAGGTGATCCACCAAATAGAGTATGGTCTTGTAGGAGGATGAACAGTATGGGTCCAGAGCTTGAAGGCCTCATGGATGTATAAGGCTAAGAACTGCTGATACAGATACCTGAAGAATCCCATGATGGTTTGAGTCCCCCTAAATAAGCAATGAAATCTCCCTGTGATCTCATAATAAATTGGGAAACAGAAGATGAAGTGATCCTCACTATCAACCTCGTGAATCTGACATAATTGACAAATCCTATCTGGTCAGTCGATCTGGTGGTATGTCTCTACCCAAAGTCTATGAGATACCACTTTGAAATAGCCTAGAGGAATGCAAAGATAATGTACCAAGTGGTAGCATGTATATTTTGGTCAAGAAATGAGTCTATCCCTAAGCTCCAGGAAATTCTCAACATAAAACACCATCTTTGAGCATAACCCACCAGAAGGTTTGACCCAATTAATATGGCTAAATCACCTATAAATTTCATTTGTGATGATCTTGTTCAACATATGCATGGTCCGTAGGATATGGCCAAGTGCATCCAAGGATTACCAAAATGGAGGGAAGTGATCAATATGAATTCATGTTGACCATAAATGATCTAATACCCCTAAAAACCAACCTTGATCTTAGCCCAATGGGATAGAGATGGAAATAGTCTCAGAAGAGTAGTAAGCCAAGTATGGGTATTGATATCACCCCATTTTTGAGTTGGTTAAGCCTTGGATGTGATGTAATAAAGAGACCTGCTCGAACGTTATCTAAATTTAGAAGGGCCAATCCCCAAACTCTACTAGGATGATGTGATGAGTGATTGTCTGCTAGAAGCTAATGATGCGTCCAAGGAGAAGGGTCTGGACTCTCTCAACTGAGGCCCTATAAAACTCTAGTAAGGAAGGCCCAAAGATATCTGATCCATATAGAACAGTGGGTCGAATAAGGGAGTATATAAGGGACATATTGGATGATATTTCCTAGAAATGGTGGCAGAAACAATGTCTCTAGAGAAGGGATAAGGACCCATAACCATTAGCAATTTGAGGTAGTAAGGTCGTTCACAAAATGAAATGGGGCCCTAAAAAATGTACTCCTAAATATGTGCAAGCTTTGGTGATCATGATATCCTCCCCTATGAAGAAGAAATGAAGGTCTATGGAATTCTTGGACCCATTGAAGATGATAACCTTGGTTTTACCCAGGTTGATCATCAATTTTCGAAGGTCACATAAGAGAGTTAGGGAATCCAATCATATCCATAATCATATTGGAGATGAGGCGAGGAGGGCCACGTCGTTGATTAAAATAAATATGTATATCATAACTTGATGGAGGAGAAACCCATATCTGTCCTGGATATGCTCATGGAGAAAGGCCTCTAGCTCCTCAATATAGATCCAAATCAAGGTAGGGGACAAGGGGCATCCATGATTAACACTAATGGTATTTCTAATGAAATATAACATCATGTGAGTTGTGTGGATATGACCAAGGACCGACTCATAGAGGTGCATGATGGTAGAGAGTAAGGTATTGTTGGCCCTTGACCAAGTTTTGAAGAATACTTGGTCATATTTGACCACTTTTGGGACTACGACAGCTTGCCAAAGATGGAGCACAACACGAAGCGAAAATTAGGGAAGAAAGACCTTTTTTTGGGTCCCTTTTAGGATTTTGGGTTGATGTAAAGGGAAAGGGATGTTGGCCCATGGGATTACCCACACTTAGGCCCATTTTGTAATATATAAATAGATACTTAGGCAATGTAAGTAGAGAGTAGTAGTACATCTATGTGATGTATAGCTAAAGTCTTAGTTCTAGTAGCTGAATCTGTGTGATTAGATGTATATTGCAATTTCTCTGTGCATGATTGTAAGGAGATTGAAAATCTAAGTGCAAGTTGTTGTAGTTTTGTGCTGAAGTGCAAGGAAGAAGGATCTAGCGAGCTATACAGATCTTCTTTCCTGTGCGAAGTAAGGGTCACTGAAGCTCTATGTTGTAACCGCTTGACCGAGATAATATAAAGAAGAAGACTTTGTGGACGTAGCCCCAGGGTTGGGGTGAACCACGATAACTTTGTGTATTGTGCTCTGTGCTTTGACCTAATGTGTTTATATCTTTCTTGGCTAAGTGCTTGCTATGATTAGATAGATCTAGTTATGTTCTGTGCTTATGATATATGAATGAATGTTAGATCTGATATATAAGATGCTTAGTGCTTGATCTACTGAATCTAATCTATATTTTTGTGGCTAAGTAATGAATCATATTTATTCTAAGTATTCACTGCAATGCTATGTTCTATATGCGAAGTACCATAAGGGTTAAATATTGAGGAATGATCTATGCTAAGTGCCCTGTAAAAAATATAATCACAGATCTGTGTCCTAGCTAAGGTTGCATACATTTGAGTCCTGCAACCACCACTGTCTCCACCTCGGGTGAGACTTCATCTGCTTCACATGTGTTGTCGAAAGGGTCGGTAGTTAGGGTTTTTTAGGTGCACTCTTGAGCGTTGAACCCTGGGTCTTCCCCTATGCCAACAAATGGTTCCATTGTCGGGACCTAGAACTGTGATTGCTGGGAAATAAAGAAGAAAAATCTTTGTGTGAAATAAGCTTTGTGCGTAGATCTATTTCCCTAGTGCACAATATTCTACTTGACCTACAAAGATTTGTACCGAGAAAGAAAGGTCAGATCTGAAGGAAAGAGGTCATATCTGCAAGAAAGAGGTTGATACTGAAGAAAAGAAGTGAGATCTGAACACTTTATGCTCTAAGAAAGGTAAAAGTAGAAATTTTCATAGAAAAGAGGTAAGATCTATAAGCTCTAGCCTCTAGTAAAGGTAAGAATAGTTCATGTTTTAGATCTGAAAGATTTCTACTCTATATAGGTAATATAAGTGGAATTTTTTTGTTTTTGAAGCATGAATTTAGGTATGCTTGATCAATTTTGTACTAGCCTGAAAACTAGAGCATTGTTAGATAAAAGAAAGTTTGATATGAATAGGTCTGATAGGAATAGTGAAAGATATGTTATACCTATGCATAGAAAGAATTTTTGGACTAACCAATGGATGCAGGATCCCAGAAAGAAAATTTTGCAGGCTAGCCATCATGATCCTAGCGCACATTAAAAGAAGAGTTGGGGATCATGGATGAGAAAGAGAGGATTAAATCTTTGTTACAATTGCATAAGACCAGTACATATTGCTAAGGAATGCCCTGGGAGAAACCCTAGCTACCTTTGTTGTAAAGCTATGGACCATGAAGTATTGGATTTCCCTAGAATGATTGCTAGACTTGAAAAACTAAATATGGAACAAGCAAACTCTGAAAAAGATCAAGAGACTAAAATTATGGAAGAACCCCATAAAGAATTAGAGCTCATGTTACTAAAAATAAAAGAAACCCTATATGATCATAAGGATGTCAGTTTGTCAGAGATATTCAAAGAAAAGCAGAAAATCAAAGTAAGAATAAGAGACTTCGACATTGACTGTGCTCTAGATGAGGGGACATTGCTTAACATTATGATAGAAAGAACTTGGAATACCCTAGGAAGGCCTACTCTGGTCCCTTCACTAGGAACCATCAGATTATTTAAAGGCAAAATGGTAACCCTATGTGGCAGAATTACCCAGATAGCTATGAGTACCCATGGAACTTCGACAGAGGAAGAGTTCGAAGTCATTATATTTATTGAGGACCATGCCCCATTTCTAGTTTTGTTAGGAAATATCTGGATTGAAAAAGAATAGATCCAGAGAAAAGAAGAAAATAAATCCCTAGAATAGAAGAAGAAAGAACTCATGGAATTTATGACTAAAAGGATCACCTACTTGATGGAGGAACAAGAGAACAGATCTCAGTTGTTAAACACCAAGGACCTATATGTCGAATCTATAAGAGAATTAGAGGAACCACAGAAGATCGAAATACCTAATCCATATGATGAAAGAGTATTACCCTTGGATCTGAAGAAAGAACCTAAGCAGTGTGAAGTGACTATGTCAAGAGAAGATAAGACTCAGAATGGAAAAAGGATGACTGAGACTAAGCTCACTGGGAAAAAGGCTAGGAAGCTAAGTAAGAAGAGGGCCAAAATTGGAAAGTTACCAAAGACTCAAGAGGAAACTTCGCAGAAGGAAAAATCAAAAGAATTGAGCTTCGTCGAGATATCAAAACATCGACATCTGGCACTTCGCCATGGTGCAACAATATAGACGTTGGACCGATATACCTATTCGACTTCTGCCCCAAATGTGTCGAAAAGGAATTATGGGTTCCCACTAGACTATTGGACATCACCTGTATGGATAGAATAGAGTTAATGAAGGCCCCATATCTATTGCAAGCAGACTGTTGCTAAGTTTCCCTACTTAGTCTGTCGCACCACGCACCGAGAATAATTTTTGCTAAGTGAGAATTTGAGCCCAAAACTTGAGATTACTTCACCTTGTGATCATTTCCTTACTGTTCATCATAGTCTTTGAATTCATTTTCACACCTGATCTAGTGAACCCGAGCTTGTATGTCGGATGAGCTCAATGTTGTTGAGAAAGTAGTTGAAGAAGTTTTGATTGACCTAATGGCTGAGAGAGTCATGTCAAAGAGAAGGATGTCTGCAGGTGTGCAAGCATCATCGACAAGAGGAGTCCAAGCTTCTCCCTCCACTGCTCGTGGAGCAGGACCTTCCAGAACCACGACTGAGATAAGAACAAAGCACAGAGATGATATTTCAAATGCCAAGTTGATCCCATGCATTCTGCCAGTTTACATACCACCTTTGAGCGGTAAGACTAACCATGACAATGTACCCAGAGACTTTGAGTACACCTTGATCACCGTGTATCTTCTAAAAGGGGTGCGCACAATATGTGCTAACTAGGATAAGCTCACAACACTGAAATTTAATGTTTTTAACCTTGGAGATCACAAAACCTAAAACATGTTAGCTCCATATAAATACTTAACCAAGACCAAAGGCAGAAATCCTAAGATTGTCCCATAGTCCTGGACCCAAAACCTCGCGCAGTCCAAACTTCTCAACTTAATGAAGATCCCTCACTTTGGCAGACACCAGGAAGTCAACGCATGCATCAGGTTGATGTTGTCTTGCTACCACGATGAATACTTATGGTTGGACTGCCACATCATTGTGGATCCGACTCTGATTAATTGGATCACAGGACTTAGCATGCAAGGCCCTGACCCACAGGACTTTTACCTAGGCAAGACCTCAGCCCGAGAACTAGCACAGTGGATAAAGGAAACTTATGGCGATGTAGAGAAGGGTACGCGAGGCTACAAGGTAGCCTCTATCTAGAGTGGTGTAGTGCACCTTGCATGTTAGATGATCACGGGCAAGTTAGTTCATAAGAATAGACCAAAATAGGTTACTTCCTTCGTAGTTGACCTCGCAGGGAAGTGCGTCAAGGGACTACAGATGAATTGGGCACAATATGTTCTAAACCAGTTAGAGATGGATTGCAAAGGAGCGCAAGACCAAGGGTATGAGTTCCACTTTAGTTGGTTTCTCATACTCATCACTTTCATCGCTTGGGAACTGCCATAGGGAGCCACTTTTCCAGAGATTGAACCTTCCGAACCACTAGCCGTGAAGTTCTATATGTTGTGGTACTCCAGTGACATGAACAAGCAGTGGCAGTCCAATGTTGTCTTCCACACCTACTTCAACCAACTGAAGAATGCAATTCAGTCTACACTGCGAATCACCCCAAACGTACTTCATAGGTTTAGACCTTTGATGAAATTTATCATGGACTGCCACTTTACCTATATTACAGTGCACAGTGATGAGCATAAAAAACAACTCCAATCCTACTACAAGCTGACAGAAGATGACTTGGAGGAGATTACCAAGGAATGGTCGACAAACCTCCTTGTTGCAGTGAACCCCACAGACATGCCCGACAAGGAAATCCCTGAAGCCATGCTGGATACACCTGGGCCAAGCAGGACTAAGAAGAATGATGAAGTTGAATATGTCCCTAGAAAATCCATGAAGACTACTTTGATCTCACCTACACAGGGAGGTGATGGTGAAGAACTAGGCGATACAGAAGTTGAACAAAACAGAGTCAAGGTTACTCCACCTAGAGAGGAGGAGGATCCCTCCATGAAAATAAAGATGACACCACCAAAACTCTCCTCCTGAAAGAAAGCTAAGGCCACCTGGACCACGCTTAAGACTATCCTTACCCCGAATGACTTCGACTTCTTAATTGTCGTGCTAAATGATGTTTCACTAGAGCTTGCAGAAAAGCAAGAAGAAAAGAAGGAGGATCTATTCAATCGAATCAAGGGAGAACTCAAAGAAGTGCAACAGGCACTCCAGTCTAGCTAAGCAGTTTCTACAGTTCCATTGATAAGAGGAACATCGGGAACAGGCAATGAGCCCCACTCAATTACACCAAATCGTTGATCAAGTCGAAGCTCACCTTTGATAAGCTCAAGAAGACACAGCACAAGCCACCCAAGATTTGATGCAAGCACAAAAATCACTTCTAGAACAACAGAATGAGGTAGAATGGGAAAATCTTGCTCTGAAAGCAAAGTGGGATGAGGAAAAGGAACAATTGCTAGACGAGCAGCTTGAAGTACATGAAAGGGTTCACAAGGAACTACACTCTGTGACGGTAATATAAGTGAAGATGGTAGACCATCGCCCACAGCAGGTGACCCAACTGGAAGAAGTAATCCAACAACTCCAACAGCGCATCATGGATATGGAGCTCTACACCATGCCCAAGACCCCCCAAGAAATAAGAGACCTAAGAGAGGCCACTTCTCGAAGCGCAGTTGGTCGATTAAAAACATTTTCCTTGGAATGCAATAAGTTGAGCACTCGAAGTGCCCAGACTTATGAAACCCTCACAGAGAATCCATAATTGTAGACATTGGAGGCACAAATCCAAGAAGCAAAGCATCATGCAGACACGCTACAGGCACAGATAAAGACTTTGACCCCAGTCGAAAGAATGAAGAGGTTCATAGAACAATGCACATCACAACAATAGGTACATACGCTGCAAAGTAAAGTGATGGAATTCTCCCAACGACTTCATCCAATCTAAGAAAAGGCATGCCAATTGTTCATTGAACTTGAAAGCTAGGGACATGAACTTGAATAGGTTGTCATCACTGCAGAACAGTGCCTAGAAGGACCACTCAATGACACAGTCGTCCAGGAATTTACTAAGCAAGAGGTTGTCGCACTGCAGCAGGTCGAAGCAGCTCAAGCCAAGATTGAGGTCTTCGAGGCGGAATTGATCAGACCTGAGTGACTTGGGATGAGTCACATGTGAGTGTTGGGGGCCTATTGGACCTTGACCAAGTTTTGAAGAATACTTGGTCATATTTGACTGTTTTTGGGACTGCGACAGCTTGCCAAAGATGGAGCGCAATGCAAAGAGGTAATTAGGGAAGAGAGACCTATTTTTGGGTCCCTTTTAGGGTTTTGGGTTGATGTAAAGGGAAAGGGATGTCGGCCCGTGGGATTACCCACACTTAGGCCCATTTTGTAATCTATAAATAGATACTTAGGCAATGTAAGTAGAGAGTAGTAGTACATCTATGTGATGTATAGCTAAAGGCTTAGTGGTAGTAGATGGATCTGTGTGATTGGATGTATATTGCAAGTGCTCTGTGCAAGATTGTAAGGAGATTGAAAAGATAAGTGCAAGTTTTTGTATTTTTGTGTTGAAGTGCAAGGAAGAAGGATCTAGCAAGTTGCATAGACCTTCTATCCTGTGTGAAGTAAGGGTCACTAAAGCTTTGTGTTGTAACCGCTTGACCGAGATAATATAAAGAAGAAGACTTTGTGGACATAGCCCCAGGGTGGGGGTGAACCACAGTAACTTCGTGTATTGTGCTCTGTGCTTTGACATAATGTGTTTATCTCCTTCTTGGCTAAGTGCTTTTTGTGATTAGATAGATCTAGTTATTCTCTGTGCTTATGATATATGAATGAATTTTAGATCTGATATATAATATGATTGGTGCTTAATCTGCTGAATCTAATCTATATTTTTGTGGCTAAGTATTGAATCATCTTTAGTCTAAGTATTCACTGCGATGCTCTGTGCTATATGCAAAGTACCATAAGGGTTAAATATTGAGGAATGATCTATGCTAAGTGCCCTGTAAAATATATAATCACAGATCAGTGTCCCAACTAAGGTTTCAAACATATGAGTCCTGCAACCACCCCTACCTCTACCTCAGGTGAGACTTCATCTGCTTTGCAGGTGTTGCCGAAAGGGTCGGTAGTTAGGGTTTTTTTGATGTGCTCTTGAGCATTGAACCCTGGGTCTGCCCCTGTGCCAATAGGTATGAGATATTCCAATGTCTCTGAGCCTCTGTAACAAGGATTCGCTTGGGACATATTCGAAAGCCTTCCAAAAATATACAAAGAAGCAATAGAATTTTGAAGACCTATGTCATGCCTCGTCAATGATGGCCCGAAGGAAGAAAATGTGATCAATGGTCTGACAAGTGGGTTGGAATTTTTATTTTCCCTTAGCTCTGAGGTGTCTATGCTAAATATTAGTAGAGAGCTTCCTATGGAGAGTCATAGCATATATATTCGACAATGTATGTCCTACCATGATCGTCATGTAATTGTTGGGATCTGATCTAGGTCCTGATTTGTGTATTGGGTGAATGATGTGGTGCGACTAAGATAAAGGAAAACCTATAATAACCACATGGTTGAAGAGATCATTCAAGTAAGAAACCAAAGAATGAAGATTGTGCTTAAAGAACTCTTCTTGAAAGCCTTCCTCATTTTCTACTTTGTTGTTCTTCATCCCCAAAATGGCCTCTCTGATGTCCCTACCTAAAAACAAGTAGAATGAGGAGGCTAAGGAAGTAACCTGAATCTAGGCCTATTCTAGAATATCATAGAGAGTCGATGTGTGGGAAACAATGGAGTTGGGGTCTAGGTCAGATGGGATGGGGGAGTGGTGGAGGAAAATGGTACACCAAAATTTTTTGGGGGAGTGAGTAAGGGAAAATGATAATTCATATCTCCTCTAAGAGATAAAAAGGTGTTTCTTATGGTGGAGGAGAAGATGATACGAAACTTTGAGTCTGGGATAGGAGGGGAGGGCATGGATGAATGCCTGTTGAATCTTGCGATGGAGGGATTTGCAGTCCTTGTCATACCATCGATTCAAAAGGAAGGATTTGTGTTTTGAGGAGGTAGAAGTCGACCAAGTGGAGTGTGGGTAGGATTTAAGGGTTGCATCCCAAATGGTGGATGAGAGGTAATAATATTTAGTTGAGGCATCGCGTAAGGAGAATTGAGTCTTAGAGGGGATATTCTTTTGGAGGTGGATGGAAAATGCATATGGTTCCCCATCGTCAAAGTGGAAGAAAGTGTGGGGTGGGACCTGGGGAGGGGATGTGGGAAATACACCACACTTTCACCTCCTCCATGGGGTGAACATGTGAAGAAGTAAGAATATAGGAAACCTAAGAGCTCGTTCAGAATCAATAGCTCCCAACACTACCCCAAGTTTAAAAGGTGTCTCCCATAAGCGATTAGAGGCCCCAATGCATTTTCAAACATCTAGTGAATCCCCACTGATTCTGGATCGATCTCCTCGATGCATAGTATGTCATATGTCTAGTCATGGAGAGGAATATCAAGGACTCTAGTGTGGGAGTTGAAGTAATCTAGGATAACCACTTCTCCAATCGCCATGTACTCGGTGATTCTGACAAGAGAAGTGGGCAATATTTGTTATGATGGATTCATAGAATTAGAGGACCAATAATGATAGGGGTTCATCATGGAGAATATGGAGAAGAAAATACTAAGGTCAATATGGATCAGTTAGAGTGGATCATTTCCACACTTATAGTGATGGTGACATATTTTATAGTAGCAAAGGGGATGGAGGGACCTTCAATAGAGGTTGAACATGGAGAAAACAAGGATAACATGGAAGGGTTCATGAAAAAGGAGAAACCGATGTGAGAGCCCAAGACCAATACAAATATGGGAGAATGAAAATATAAAAAAATGTAGGTACCTTTCCATGTAGAGGAAAATGTGGAAATCAATCATTATGTTGTATAATTTGATTTCATCAAACTGAACCAATGGTTAAAAGAAATGAAGGTGTGCTTTAGTGTACAAGAATTTACTAGAAAATAGAGGATTTTATTTTCCATATTAAATCTCAAATTCCATGCTTTGGCATGGTGGAAGTGTGATGCAATAAGTAGAGCACTAGAAAATGGGCCATTGGTGACCGATTGGGAGGTGTTCAAGTATATTCTCAAATATTATTTCTACCCTATTGGATATGAAGAGAACCAAAAAATTGCATGGAACTACTTCAAGAAAAAGCAAGGAAAATCAATCTAAGATCTACCTTCAAAGTTTAGGAAGATATATATATAGCTAGGTGTCTCTCTAAAATGTCCAAATATGTTGATTAAATATTTTTTATCATGTCTTCCTCAAATCTGATGATAATTTATGTTTTTTAATCCTTAGACAAATGAGGAAGCAAGTGTTCAAGATTAGCGCCTTGAAGGAGTCAAGTGGAAGCAGGAATCTGGCACACATAACAAAATAGAACCACAACAACAATAGATAAAAGGGAAGAAGAATAAGTGGACCAAGGGACACACTAAGTAAGACTACTGGAAACTGCACCCAAAGAAGAACTCTAGGCATTTTCAAAAGAGGAAGAAGAAGAAGGATTTGGTAACTATAGATGTCTATGAGAGTGTCGAAAATACTTCATGGGGACAAAGTCCATCTTACACACTAATCATCAACTCATATAGTACCTACAAATTCAAAGCAATATGTGGAAAGTGAGGCATTACAAGTGGTTTGGATTCTTGCAACAATTCCACCTCCTTATCCGGTATAAGAAAGGATATACAAACAATCTAGATGATATTGTTTCATGATACCCATTGAATAATATAGTAGAAAATGATGTGATTATGCATCTTGGTCCTTTCACTCATGAACTATTGAGCAAGGAATATGAGGGAGATAAAAATTTTAGAGGGGTATACAAATAGTTGAAGGAGAGACTGGTCAATTCCATGGAGGGAAATAAATATCACCTCCAATATGGCATGTTTTACAAATTGAACAATTCATGCATACCACAAGTGATCCAGATTTTATGAGCATAACGAAATGAATACAGATTATTAAAATATGCTTAACACAGAATAACAGAGATACAGTAAAATTGGTTTTCTATTCAATAAGGAAATAAGTTGAAACTGTAAAATGCAGCGGAAAACAAGCTTGCTGGAATGGTGGTAGCTTATCTCTGAGAAGAGATGTGATAGCTACGCTCATTCGAAAGAAGATGATTACAATGAGGCTCTGAAGGCCTTTTTACAATAAACAGGAATGTCAAAAACCCTAGAAATCCAAAAACCTAACCCTAGGACATGAAGTGCCAAAAGTCATGTGGGCCCCATTTGGGTAAGTTAGTCGGTCAACTTCCTGGGGTCGTAACTTTTGCATACGATCTTCGTTTTAGGAGCATGATAGCCCATTGGAAAGTTCTATCCGAGGACTACACATTTTGGTCTAATCTAATAACTGTTGAAAAGTCAACAAGAAACATGCTTCTAATTTACTTTTCCCTTAAATAAATTAGACAATAAATATTAATCTATTATTTCATTCATAACTGAGTGAGTTGGATTTGTAACAGAATTATAAGTGTAGTTAAGTGAGTTAAGATCAGTTGCACTAGTTTTAACTAAACACGCACTAGTGAGATTTCAGTTAATCAGTGAACTCACATGCAAATGAAGATTCACCACGGTTAACTACATGCATGTCAGATCCAGTGGAGACCCAGTTGAGATAACAAGTGAAAGGGACAGTTTGGCTATCAATTGTGATTTGATCACACATGCAGTGGATATGCTTATGAGCATGTGAAAACTAGGTAATTCGTTAATGATCATTGTGAGAATTCGAATTGTAGATATTGTGTAGAGGAGGCAAGCTGTCTGGACATAGGAATTGGCACAGGTATTTGTTGATTTGTGTATGACAGTGTGAGACGATTGTATTGTACTGAGAGATCTTGGATTAGAGTTTTGTATGATATTGTTTCATGATTCATGATATACATAATATATGATAGTGGGGTTTTTAGCTTTACGCTTTCTCGATAAAACTTTTGTGTTGTGTGTTCTTGATATTTTCACTTTGTGATTGTGGTTGTGATCGTGGTTTAATTTTCCGCAAGAATAATAGTAGAAGCGATTATGTATTTAACAGTGGAGTATAATTGTTAGATCAGGAAATACATTAAATGTATCAAAATTTCTACATGGTATCAGATCCACGGAGCTACGGAAGTGCGGTGAAAACATTATTTCATTCTCGCAAGTCCTATCTCTAGCAGGGTGCGAAACTAGTACTGAAAACTACCATCATTTTCAGGAACAGTAATTCTTGCACCCTAGACAAAGGCAGGGTGTAAACTTCATTGGAATTTTCACAGGCAACAGTGAAGCAGGGTGCGAACTTCCCTCACCCTACAGTGAAGTAAGGTGAAAACTTCATTGGCATTCTCGCAGGCTACAGTGAAGCAGGGTGCGAACTTCCCAGGCAAGTTCGCAGGCTACACACGGGCAGGGTGTGAACTTCCCTCAGGTTGCTCTCAGGTGGGGTGCGAACCTCCCAGGGAAAGAGGAAAGGAAGTAGTTGAGTTTTGGGTTGGATAACATTCAAATTTGCAAGATTTTCTTGGTGCGACACTTGATTCAAGATCTAAAATGTCTTTCAATGGCTTGAGGTTGGAGTATGCACTCGAGGGAAGCTCTAACTACATTTCTTGGAAGGACAGGATGGAAGCAGTTCTCGAAGACAATGGATTGAATGGTTACATTGACAACAATGTTCCTAAGCCAGATGCAACAAACACTGCAAATCTTGATGCATGGAAAAAGAAAGTGGCGAAGGAGAGGAGGATTCTGTTGGAGGGAGTACGAGACCACATTGTCTCAAGTCTCCATGGGAAAACCACACCATATGCAATGTGGAATGTTTTGACAGATATGTTCCAAAACAGTAGCGACCATAGGAAATTGGCGCTCAATATCAAGATGGAGAAAGGCGACACCATTCCAAAATATCTCACAAAGTTTGTCCAATGTCGGGATGAGCTTGGAAGTGTGGGAATAACAGTCGCTGTTGATGATTTGGTGAGCTTGGCGCTCCTAGGGATTCCTAAGAGTTGGTACAGTTATCAAGACTCTATCAATGGAAGGGAAAAATTGTCGAATTGGGAACATCTATGGTCAAATCTAGTGCAAGAGGATTTCAGGCGGAACACTAGAGATGGATCTTCATCAAAGCGTGATGATGAAGAGGATTGTGCTTTGACTGCCAAGGAAAGGAAAGGGAAAGGGAAGAAATTCCATCCAAAATCTGAGTCTAAAGTCAAGAAGCTGGATTTCTCCAAAGTGAAGTGTTTTCACTGTCATGAACATGGGCATCTCGCTACTAACTGTCCACAGAAGAAGAAGAACAAGACGGTTGTTGGATATGCAACTGGTGAGGCTCTTGTCTCACAATTTGAGCTTGAATTTTCTTTGATCGTATGCATGGATTCAAGTGCATTGGGATCAGTGTGGTATTTGGATAGTGGCGCTTCATTCCACATGACGGGAGATAAAGAGTCTTTCATTGACTTGGAGGAGAAAGATCTTTGAATGCATATAGAGATGGGCGACGATGGACGATATAGTGCAACTAGTATTGGTACCATTACCTTTTAGAGGGAGTCAGGTAAACCATTTCAATTGAAAAATGTTATGCATGTTCCAGGTCTAAAAAAAAACTTGGTCTCAGTCGCAATGTTGGAGGACAGAAGCTATGATGTTTCTTTTAGCAGTGGAAAATCCTACCTGCGACATAAAGCAATGGGTCAAGTCAAGAAGATAGGGATTCGAGTTAAGAATCTCTACATGCTGGAAGTAGATGGTTGTGGTGCCATGATAAGCAAGGCAGAAACAATGGTGAGCTAGGATGAGGGCGAATTATGGAACAGGATATTGGGCCATCTTCATCATGGAGCCTTGAAGATCATGCAACAGATATCTACTGGACTTCCAAGGGGAACAATTGATCAGTTAGATCAGTGCAAGGGGTGCACCCTGGGGAAGTATGTAAAATCCACCTTTCATGAAAAGGAGAACCGTGCTTCGGTGATCCTGGAGAGAATTCACACAGACGTGTGTGGACCATTCTCGGTTGCTTCAACAACAAAACACATGTATTATGTTATTTTTGTTGATGAATTTTCTCGTAAATGTTGGATATTCTTCATGCAGAAGAAGGATCAAACATTCTCAAAGTTATGTGAGTTTAAAGCATTGGTGGAGAAAGAGTCAGGGAAGCAAGTGAAGGCTCTAAGGAGTGATAATGGTGGAGAATACATCTCTAATGAGTTCAAAGACTTCTGCAACAGAGAAGGAATTCGAAGAGAACTCATAGCGCCTCATAACCCACAACAAAATGGGGTTGTAGAGAGAAAGAACAGAATGATCGTGGGTGCAGCACGAGCGTTGTTGCATGATCAGGGCTTACCAATGCATTTTTGGGTAGAAGCATGCAATACTGTGGTTTATGTGAAGAACCGTTGTCCTCATAGAGCACTTGGCATGGGTACACCTGAAGAATTTTTTACTGGTAATAAACTTGATGTTTCTCATTTTAAAATTTTTGGCTCATCTGTTTATGTGCATGTGACCAAGGATGCCAGGAAGAAGCTGGAACCGGCTGCTGAAGTTGGGATATTTGTTGGGTACACAGAAACACCCCATAATTATCGTGTGTATTTTCCAAACAGTAAGATGACTGTTATGTGACGGGATATAAAATTTGATGAGGGGAAAGCCATGCGATTGTCGCTTGAGAGGGAGCTAGACTTGCATGCAGAAGAGGAACTACTAGTTCCCAAGGATGAGTCTCAATATATGGATCAGCCACATGAGAAGGTTCATGGAGTGGAAGAAACCACTCAAGTAGAGCCATCCATCAAAAATGGTAGAAAGTGCACCATGAAAGCTGACAAATTGAGACTAGATGTTGCACAGAATGTAGGAGCCCCTACTTCACAGTGCAGACAGAGACAGTCTCTTGATCGATTTGCTAGATACATGGCTCTCATGAGAAAATGTATTATGATTGAACCATATTCCTTTCAGAAAGTAGTGCAGGACCCCACTTGGGTTGATGCTATGGTTGAGGAGTATGACTCCATTGTCAAAAACAGTGCATGGGAAATTGTCCCAAGACCGATTGATAAATCAGTGGTAGGATCGAGATGGATCTACAAGGTAAAGCAAGTTGTTGATGGGAGTGTTGAGAAATACAAGGCCAGGTTTGTGGCCTGGGGCTTCTCACAGATCGAGGGGATAGATTATGATGATACCTTTGCACCTGTCGTAAGGTACTCTTCCATAAGATCCATCCTTGCACTCTTAGCGCAGATGGGCTAGCACATTCATCAGATGGATGTAAAAACTGCGTTCCTCAATGGGATCATTGAGGAAGAAGTGTACATTGAACAACCAGAAGGTTTTGAGACCTTTGATAGAGAGTCGCATGTGTGAAGACTCAAGATAGCACTGTATGGGCTAAAGCAAGCACCCTGTGAATGGTACACTTGGATAGACAGCTATTTCACCGGATTGGGCTTCACCAAAAGTGAAGCAGATGCAAACCCATACCAAATTGTGGTGGAGGGTAAGATTTTAATCATTGTGCTTTATGTTGATGATTTAATACTTACTGGTGATGTGCAGTTGATACACTCATGCAAGGAGGACCTTGCAAAGGAGTTCGAGATGAAGGATTTTGGCCTTCTTCATTATTTCCTTGGTTTGGAAATATGGCAGTGAGATGGTGAACTTTTTGTGTCTCAAGGAAAGTATGCAAGAGAGATACTAGGTAAGTTTCACATGGAGGGCTGCAAACCCATGGATACTCCTCTTCTAGGAAACTGGAGGAAAGAGGATGCTACTTCTGGAGAAGTAATGGATGATATTGTTTATCGACAGTTAGTGGGTTCGCTAATGTATTTAGTAAATACGAGACCAGACATTTTCTACGTGGTTAACCAGCTAAGTCAAGCGATGGTTAAGCCTACCAAACTCTTTTGGAAGGCAGGTAAGCATGTCCTGAGATATCTGAAGGGAACATTTGAGTATGGATTATGGTACAGACAGACAGATGAGGTGAAGTTGCATGGCTTCATGGATGCAGATTGGGTAGGCAGCCTAACAGACAAAAAGAGCACATCAGGAGGGATCTTTAGTATCGGATCTACAATTGTTTCTTGGTACAGCAGGAAACAAAGATCTGTGGCACTTAGTTCAATGGATGTGGAATACATGGCAACGAGCCAAGCTGCATGTGAGGCTATCTGGATGAGGAAGATCTTGGTTGGTTTGTTTGGTTCTCATTTAGATCCGACAGTGATTTATTGTGATAATCAGAGTTGCATTAAACTATTGATTAATCTTGTGTTTCATGACATATCTAAGCATATAGATATCCGGTATCATCATCTCATAGATTGTGTGTAGTGGAAGATCATGTTGCTTCAATACATTCCTACGGAAGATCAGGATGCAGACATTCTGACGAAGGCGCTCACCACGAGAAAATTCAAATATCATAGAGACAGGATTGGGGTCAAGGATAATCCCTTTCTTGTTGAGAGGGAGTGTTGAAAAGTCAACAAGAAACATGTGTCTAATTTACTTTTCACTTAAATAAATTAGACAATAAGTATTAATCTATTATTTCATTCATAACTGAGTGAGTTGGATTTGTAACAGAATTATAAGTGTAGTTAAGTGAGTTAAGATTAGTTGTACTAGTTGTAACTAAACATGCACTACTGAGAGTTCAGTTAATCAGTGAACTCACATGCAACTAAAAATCCACCACGGTTAACTACATGCATGCCAGATCTAGTGGAGACCCAGTTGAGATAACAGGTGAAAGGGACAGTTTGGCTATCAGTTGTGATTTAATCACACATGCAGTGGATATGCTTATGAGAATGTGCAAACTTGGAAATTCGTTAATGATCATTGTGAGAACTCGAATTGCAGATATTGTGAAGAGGAGGCAAGTTTTCTGGACATAGGAATTGGCACATGTATTCGTTGATTTGTGTATGACAGTGTGAGACGATTGTATAGTACTGAGAGCTCTTGGATTAGAGTTTTGTATGAGATTGTTTCATGATTCATGATATACATAATATATGATAGTGGGGTTCTTAGCTTTACACTTTCCCGGTAAAACTTTTGTGTTGTGTGTTCTATATATATTCACTTTGTGATTGTGGTTGTGATCGTGGTTGTGATCGTGGTTTAATTTTCCGCAAGAATAATAGTAGAAGCGATTCTATATTTAACAGTGGCGTATAATTGTTAGATCAGGAGAATCGCAGGAAATACATTAAGTGTATCAAAATTTCTACAATAACGAGAATTTTCGACTGTGTCGATCTCTAAAAATGTTGTTTAGGGACTCAAAACGACCCCGCAAGTTAGGGACCTGAAAACGAGGAAAAAAACTGCCAAAATGGAAAACTGCCAAAATGAACTAGTTGGAATAGGTGGGAGGCCACTGAAATCCATATGGATCAATCCTCCCCCCTTAGGAAGCAATGGTCTTCATTGCATTGAGTTACCCCATCAGATGAGGAAATTTCTACTGAATTTGGACGCGAGTGAGCCACTTGCCTTAGTGCAGGAGTTGCCCTGCTTTCACAACTCGATAAAGCTAGATCCTTTGCTGTCAGGTGCCCTTGATCTATGTGTCCACAATCTTATCACTAGATTCCTGTTGCATGTAGTCAGGGTTGATTTTTTTTGGTGTCAACTTCTCTACTATAACTGAGGTGTCCAATAATGGTGGTAAATATGGCCAAAGGAGAGCCACGTTGAAGACTGGGTGTAGGCCAAGGAAAGGGGGAACATTGAGTGCAAAAGAATTTCACCCATAGCCTTGGTGATGGTGTATGGCCCATACTAAAGTGGGCGAAGCTTCCGTTGGGGCCCTGTAAGGCGTTCTTTCTGCAAATGAAACCAAACTTTGTCACCCACCAGAAAATTATTTGGCACCCGGTGTTGATCATGGTGCTGCTTGTACTTGGCATTGGACTTCTGTAAAATATCCTGAACCTGTTAGCAGATGTGATGGATCCCCTCAATGAACCGGGTGGCTTTGTCAGCTTCTGGTGGAGCAGGGGATGAGTCAACTGAGGCGTTCGCCAGTGGTAGTGAAACATCCATGGGGCCCATTGGTTGGAATCCCAACCCCACCTGAAAGGGGCTGTGGCCAGTTGAGTTATGCAGGGCTCGGTTGTAGCTATGTTGGACATAGAGAAGAATATCATCCCATGTGAGGGGGTGCTTGGAATTGTACATGCATAGGATATGTATGATCATCTTATTGATAACCTCAGTTTGGGCATCTGTCTGGGGGTGCAAGGCAGTGGATTTGGTGAGCTTGGTATCCAACAGTGACCAGAGGCTCGACCAGAATGTGCTGAGGAACCAACTGTCCCGATCTGAGACAATGTTTTTTGGGATCCTAAAGTGTACCTAGACGTGTTCAAAGAAGAGCTTGGAAGTGGCCTTTGCAGTGATGTTCTTCTTGCAGGTGGCCATCATCGCCATCTTGGAAAAGCGATCAACAACCACAAAAACACAGTCATTTCCCTTCTTGGTGGACAGGAGGCCTGACATGTAGTCCATGGATATGGATTCCCATGAATTTTCAAAAGTAGGAAGAGGGGTGTACATGCCCTATTTCTTAGTGGTCAGTTTCACAATAGCGCAGGTGGTGCAGGACCTGATATACTTGCCGACATCCTATCGAAGTTTCCTGATATAAAAATAATCTAGATGATATTGTTTCATGATACCCATTGAAGAATATAGTAGAAAATGAAGTGATTATGCATCTTGGTCCTTTCACTCATGAACTATTGAGCAAGGACTATGAGGGTGATAAATTTTTTAGAGAGGTATACAAGTAGTTGAAGGAGAGACTAGTCAATTCCGTGGAGGGAAATAAATATCACCTCCAATATGGCGTGTTTTACAAATTGAACAATTCATGCATACCACAAGTGATCCATATTTTATGATCGAAAAAAAATGAATACAGATTATTAAAATATTCTTAACACAGAATAATAGAGATACAGTAAAACTGTTTTTCTATTCAATAAGGAAATAAGATGAAACTATAAAATGCAGTGGAAAACAAGCTTGTTGGAATGGTGGCGGCTTATCTCTGAGAAGAGATGTGACAACTACACTCAATCACAATAAGATGATTACAATGAGGCTCTAAAGGAATTTTTACAATAAACAAGAATGTCAAAAACCCTAGAAATCCAAAAACCTAACCCTAGGAGATGAAGCGCCAAAACTCATGTGGGCCCTGTTTGGGTAAGTTAGTCGGTCAACTTCCTGGGGTCGTAACTTTTGCAGACGATCTCCGTTTTAGGATCACGATAGCCCGTTGGAAAGGTCTATCCGAGGAATACACATTTTTTTCTAACCTAATAAACATAATTTTCGACTGTGCCTATCTCTAAAAACGTTGTTTAGGGCCTCAAAATGACCTCGCAAGTCAGGGACCTAAAAATTAGGAAGCAAACTACCAAAATGGAAAACTGCCAAAATGAACCAGTTGGAATAGGAGGGAGGCCACAAAAATACATATGGATTAGTCCTCCCCCCTTAGGAAGCAATGGTCTCCATTGCGTTGAGTTCCCCCATCAGATGAGGAAATTTCTGCTGAATTTGGACCCAGGTGAGCCACTTGCTTTGGTGTAGGAGCTGCCCTTTTTTCAGAACTCGATAAAGATGGATCCTTTGTTGTCGGGTTCCCTTGATCTGTGTGTCCATAATATGATCACTAGATTGCTGTTGCTTCTAGTCAGGGTTGATTTCTGTTGGTGTCAACTACTCTGCTATATCTGAGGTGTCCAATAATGGTGGGAAATATGATCGAAAGAGAGCCACGTTGAAGACAGGGTGCAGGAAAAGGAAAGGGGGAATGTTGAGTGCAAAAGCATGGTCACCCACAACCTTGGTGATGGTGTATGGCCCATACCAGAGTGGGCAAAGCTTCTGATGGGGCCCTGTAAGGCGCTCTTTCTACAAGTGTAACCAAACTTTGTCGCCCACCTGAAAATTATGTGGCACCCAGTGTTGATCATGGTGCTGCTTGTACTTGGCATTGGACTTCTGTAAAAGATCCTGAACCTGTTGGCAGATGTGATGGATCCTCTCAATGAATCGGGTGGCTTTGTCAGATTTTGGTGGTGTAAGGGACGAGTCAGCCAAGGTGTTCACCAGTGGTAGTGCAACATCCATGGGGCCCAATGGTTGGAATCCCAACCCCACCTAAAAGGGGTTGTTTCCAGTTGAGTTATGCAGGGCTCGGTTGTAGCTATGTTGGACATAGGGAATACTCTCATCCCATGTGTGGGGGTGATTGGAATTGTTCATTCACAGGATATGTACGATCATCTGATAGACAACCTCAGTTTGTCCATCTGTATGGTGGTGGAAGGCAGTGGATTTTGTGAGCTTGGTATCCAACAGTGACTAGAAGCTCGAGTAGAATGTGCTGAGGAACTGACTATCCCGAACAGAGAAAATGGTTTTTGGGATCCCAAAGTGTACCCAGACGCATTCAAAGAAGAGCTTGGCAGTGGCCTCTCTAGTGACGTTCCTCTTGCAGTCGGTCATAATTGCCATCTTGGAAAAGTGATCAACAACCACAAAAACACATTCATTTCCCCTCTTGGTGGATGGGAGGCATGACATGTAGTCCATGGATATGGATTCCCAGGGATTTTTAGGATTAGGAAGAGTGGTGTACAGGCCCTGTTTCTTAGTGGTCGGTTTGGCAATAGTACAGGCGGTGCAGGACCTGATATACTTGCCGACATCCTGTCAAAGTTTCCTGATATACAAACAATATAAATGATATTGTTTCATGATACCCATTGAAGAATATAATAGAAAATGAAGTGATTATGCATCTTGTTCCTTTCACTCATGAACTATTGAGTGAGGACTATGAGGGAGATAAACTTTTTAGAGGGGTATAAAAGTAGTTGAAGGAGAGACTAGTCAATTCCATGGAGGGAAATAAATATCACCTCCAATATGGCATGTTTTACAAATTGAACAATTCATGCATACCACAAGTGATCCATATTTTACGAGCAGAACGAAATGAATATAGATTATTAAAATATGCTTAACAAAGAATAACATAGATAAAGTAAAATTGGTTTTCTATTCAATAAGGAAATAAGCTGAAACTGTAAAATGCAGAGGAAAACAAGCTTGCTGGAATGGTGGCGTCTTATCTCTAAGAAGAGATGTGGCAGCTACGCTCATTCGCAAGAAGATGATTACAATGAGGCTCTAAAGGAATTTTTACAATAAACAGGAATGTCAAAAACCCTAGAAATCCAAAAACCTAACCCTAGGAGATGAAGCGCCAAAAGTCATGTGGGCCCAATTTGGGTAAGTTAGTCGGTCAACTTCCTGGGGTCGTAACTTTTGCATACGATCTCCGTTTTAGGAGCACAATGGCCTGTTGGAAATGTCTATCCGAGGACTACACATTTTTGTCTAATTCAATAAAGATAATTTTCGACTGTGTCGATCTCTAAAAATGTTGTTTAGGGCCTCAAAACGACCCCGCAAGTCAGGGACCTGAAAACTAGGAAAAAAACTGCCAAAATCGAAAACTGCCAAAATGAACTAGTTGGAATAGGTGGGAGGCCACTGAAATCCATATGGATCAATCCTCCCCCCTTAGGAAGAAATGGTCTCCATTGCGTTGAGTTCCCCCATCAGATGAGGAAATTTCTTCTGAATTTGGACGAGGGTGAGCCACTTGTCTTTCCGTTGAAGCAGCCTTGCTTTGACAACTCGATAAAGTTGGATCCTTTGTTGTCAGGTGCCCTTGATCTGTGTGTCCACAATCTGATCACTGGTTTCCTATTGCATAGAGACAGGGTTGATTTCTTTTGGTGTCAACTTCTCTGCTATATCTGAGGTGTCCAATAATGGTGGGAAATATGGCCGAAGGAGAGCCACGTTGAAGACTGGGTGCAGGCCAAGGAAAGGGGGAATGTTGAGCACAAAAAATTTGTCACCCACAACCTTAGTGATGATGTATGGCACATAATGGAGTGAGTGAAGCTTCCAAAGGGGCCCTATAAGGTGTTCTTTCTGCAAGTACAACCAAACTTTGTCACCCACCTGAAACTTATGTGGCACCCGGTGTTGATTATGGCATTGCTTGTACGTGGTATTGGACTTCTGTAAAATATCCTAAACCTGTTGGTGGATGTGATGGATCCTCTCAATGAACTGGGTGGCTTTGTCAGCTTCTAGTGGAGCAAGGGATGAATCAGCCGAGGTGTTCACCAATGGTAGTGCAACATCCATGGGGCCCAATGGTTGGAATCCCAACCAAACCTGAAAGGAGTTGTGGCCAATTGAGATATACAGGGCTCGGTTGTAGCTATGTTGGACATAGGGCAGACTCTGATCCCATGTGTGGGGGTGCTTGGAATTGTACATGCACATGATATGTATGATCATCCGATTGACGACCTCAGTTTGGCCATCTGTCTAGGGGTGGAATGCATTGGTTTTGATGAGCTTGGTATCCAATAGTGACCAGAGGCTCGACCAGAATGTGTTAAGGAACCGACTGTCCCGATATAAGACAATGGTTTTTGGGATCCCAAAGTGTACCCAGACGCATTTAAAGAAAATATTGGAAGTGGCCTCTGCAGTGATGTTCTTCTTGTAGGTGACCATAATCACCATCTTGGAAAAGTGATCAACGACCACAAAAACACATTCATTTCCCCTCTTGCTGGACAGGAGGCCCGACATGTAGTCCATGGATATGGATTCCCATGGCTTTTAAGGATTAGTAAGTGGGGTGTACAAGCCCTGTTTCTTAGTGGTCGGTTTGGAAATAGTGCAGGTGGTGCAGGACCTGATATACTTGTCGACATCCTATCGAAGTTTCCTGATATACAAACAATCTAGATGATATGGTTTCATGATACCCATTGAAGAATATAGTAGCAAATGAAGTGATTATGCATGTTGGTCCTTTCACTCATGAACTATTGAGAAAGGACTATGAGGGAGATAATTGTTTTAGAGGGGCATACAAGTAGTTGAAGGAGAGACTAGTCAATTCCATGGAGGGACATAAATATCACCTACAATATGGCATGTTTTACAAATTGAACAATTCATGCATACCACAAGTGATCCGGATTTTATGAGCAAAATGAAATGAAGAAAAATTATTAAGATATGCTTAACATAGAATAATAGAGATATAGTAAAACTGGTTTTCCATTCAATAAGGAAATAAGATGAAACTGTAAAATGCAGTGGAAAACAAGCTTGTTGGAATGGTGGCGACTTATCTCTGAGAAGAGATGTGACAACTACGCTCATTCGCAAGAAGATGATTACAATGAGGCTCTAAAGGCCTTTTTACAATAAACAGGAATGTCAAAAACACTAGAAATCCAAAAACCTAACCCTAGCAGATGAAGCGCCAAAAGTCATGTGGGCCCCGTTTGGGTAAGTTAGTCGGTCAACTTCTCGGGGTCGTAACTTTTGCATACGATCTTCATTTTAGGAGCACAATATCCCGTTGGAAAGGTTTATCTGAGGACTACACATTTAGGTTCTATCTAATAAAGAGAATTTTCGACTATGTCGATCTTTAAAAACGTTGTTTAGGGCCTCAAAACGACCCCGCAAGTCAGGGACCTGAAAACTAGGAAAAAAATTGCCAAAATGGAAATCTGCCAAAATGAACCAGTTGGAATAGGTGGGAGGCCACCGAAATCCATATGGATCAATCATCCCCCCTTATGAAGCAATGTTCTCCATTGCATTGAGTTCCCCCATAAGATGAGGAAATTTCTGCTGAATTTGGACCTGGGTGAGCCACTTGCCTTGGGTGCAGGAGCTGCCCTACTTTGACAACTCGATAAAGCTGGATCCTTTGCTGATGGGTGCCCTTGATCTGTGTGTCCACAATCTGATCACTAGATGCCTATTGCATGCAGTCAGGGTTGATTTCTGTTGGTGTCAACTTCTCTGTTATATCTGAGGTGTCCAATAATGGTGGGAAATATGCAAAATCATTGTCACTCATAGCCTTCATGATGGTGTATGGCCCATACCGTAGTGGGCAAAGATTCCGATGGGGCCCTGTAAGGCATTCTTTCTGTAAGTGCATCAAAACTTTGTCACCCACTTGAAACTTATGTGGCACTCGGTGTTGATCATGGTGCTTCTTGTACTTGCATTGGACATCTGTAAAATATCCTGAACCTGTTGGTGGATGTGATGGATCCTCTCAATGAACCGGGTGACTTTTTCAGCTTCTGGTGGAGCAGGGGACGAGTCAGCTGAGGTGTTCACCAGTGGTAGTGCAACATCCATGGGGCCCAATGGTTGGAATCCCAACCCCACCTGAAAGGGGTTGTGGCCAGTTGAGCTATGCAGGGCTCGGTTGTAGCTATGATGGACATAGGGAAGACTCTAACCCATGTGCAGGGGTGCTTGGAATTCTACATGCGCAGGATATGTACGATCATCCGATTGACGACCTCAGTTTGGCCATCTGTCTGGGGGTGGAAGGCAGTGGATTTGGTGAGCTTGGTATTCAACAATGACCTGAGGCTCGACCAGAATGTCTTGAGGAACCGACTGTCCCGATCTGAGACAATGGTTTTTGGGATCCCAAAGTGTACCTAGAGGCATTCAAGGAAGAGCTTGGCAGTGGCCTCTGCAGTGATGTTCTTCTTGCAGGCGGTCGTAATTGCCATCTTGGAAAAGCGATCAACAGCAAAAAAAAAACATTCATTTCTCCTCTTGGTGGATATGGATATGGATTCCCACAACTTTTCAGGAGTAGGAAGAGGCGTGTATAGTCCCTATTTCTTAATGGTCGATTTGGCAATAGTGCAGGTGGTGCAGGACCTGATATACTTGTCGACATCCTGTTGAAGTTTCCTGATATACAAACATTCTAGATAATATTGTTTCATGATACCCATTGAAGAATATAGTAGAAAATGAAGTGATTATGCATCTTGGTCCTTTCACTCATGAACTATTGAGCAAGGACTATGAGGGAGATAAATTTTTTAGAAGGGTATACAAGTAGTTGAAGGAAAGACTAATCAATTCCATGGAGGCAAATAAATATCACCTCCAATATGGCATGTTTTACAAATTGAAAAATTCATGCATACCACAAGTGATCTGTATTTGATGAGAAGAACGAAATGAATACATATTATTAAAATATTCTTAACACAGAATAACAGAGATACAGTAAAACTGGTTTTCTATTCAATAAGGAAATAAGTTGAAACTGTAAAATGCAGCGGAAAACAAGCTTGTTGGAATGGTGGCGGCTTATTTCTGAGAAGAGATGTGACAACTACGCTCATTCACAAGAAGATTATTAAAATGAGGCTCTGAAGTCCTTTTTACAATAAACAGGAATGTCTAAAACCCTAGAAATCCAAAAACCTAACCCTGGGAGATGAAGCGCCAAAAGTCATGTGGGCCCCGTTTGGGTAAGTTAGTCTGTCAACTTCCTGGGGTCGTAACTTTTGCATACTATATCTGTTTTAGGATAACGATAGCCCATTGGAAAGGTCTATCCGAGTAATAAAAAATTTGGTCTAATCTAGTCGAGAGAATTTTCGACTGTGTCGATCTCTAAAAACGTTGTTTAAGGCCTCCAAACGACCCCGCAAGTCAGAGACCTGAAAACTAGAAAAAAAACTGCCAAAATGAACTAGTTGGAATAGGTAGGAGGCCACCGAAATCCATATGGATCAATCCTCCCCTATTAGGAATAAATGGTCTCCATTGCGTTGAGTTCCCCCATCAGATGAGGAAATTTTTGCTAAATTTGGACCCGGGTGAGCCACTTGCCTTGGTGCAGGAGTTTCCATGCTTTGACAACTCGATAAAGCTGGATCCTTTGCTGTTGGGTTCCCTTGATCTATGTGTCCACAATCTGATCACTCGATGCATGTTGCATGCAATCAGGGTTGATTTTTCTGTGTGTCGACTGCTCTGCTATATCTGAGGTGTCCAATAATGGTGGGAAATATGGTCGAATGAGAGCCACGTTGAAGACTAAGTGCAGACCAAGGAAAGGGGGAACGTTGAGAAAAAAATGATTGTCACCCACAACCTTGGTGATGGTTTATGGCCCATATTGGAGTGGGAAAAGCTTCCGATGGCACCCTGTAAGGCATTCTTTCTGCAAGTGCAACAAAACTTTGTCACCCACCTGAAACTTATGTGGCACCCGGTGTTGATCATGGCACTGCTTTTACCTGGCATTGGACTTCTGTAAAATATCTTGAACCTCTTGGCGGATGTGATGGATCCTCTCAATGAACCAGGTGACTTTGTCAGCTTCTGGTGGAGCAGGGGATGAGTCAGCCGAGGTGTCCGCTAGTGGTAGTGCAACATCCATAGGACCCAATGGATGGAATCCCAACCCCACTTGAAAGGGGCTTTGGTCTATTGAGCTATGCAGATCTCGGTTGTAATATGATAGACATAGGGAAGACTATCATCCCATGTGCGAGGATTCTTGTAATTGTACATGTGAAGGATATGTACAATCATTTGATTGATGACCTCATTTTGGCCATCTGTCTGGGGGTGAAAGGCAGTGGATTTGGTGAGCTTGGTATCCAATAGTGAGTAAGGGATCGACCAGAATGCGTTGAGGAACTGACTATATCGATCTGAGACAATGGTTTTTGGGATCCCAAAAAAGAGCTTAGTAGTGGCCTCTGCAGTGATGTTCTTCTTGCAGGAGGCCATAATCACCATCTTGGAAAAGTGATCAACAACCACAAAAACACATTCATTTCCCATCTTGGTGGATGGGAGGTCTGACATGTAGTCCATGGATATGGATTCCCACATCTTTTTAGGAGTAGGAAGAGGGGTGTATAGGCCATGTTTCTTAGTGGTCGGTTTGGCAATAGCGCAGGCAGTGCAGGACTTGATATACTTGCCAACATCCTGTCGAAGTTTCCTGATATACAAACAATCTAGATGATATTGTTTCATGATACCCATTGAAGAATATAGTAGCAAATGAAGTGATTATGAATCTTGGTCCTTTCACTCATGAACTATTGAGCAAGGATTGTGAGGGAGATAAATGTTTTAGAGGGGTATACAAGTAGTTGAAGGAGACACTAGTCAATTCCATGGAGGGAAATAAATATCACCTCCAATATGGCATGTTTTACAAATTGAATAATTCATGCATACCACAAGTGATCCGGATTTTATGAGCAGAACGAAGTGAATACAGATTATTAAAAGACGCTTAACACAGAATAATAGGGATACAGTAAAACTGGTTTTCTATTCAATAAGGAAATAAGCTGAAACTGTAAAATGCAGCGAAAAACAAGCTTGTTGGAGTGATGGCGGATTATCTCTGAGAAGAGATGTGACAGCTATGCTCATTCTCAAGATGATGATTAAAATGAGGCTCTGAAGTCCTTTTTACAATAAACGAGAATGTCAAAAACCCCAGAAATCCAAAAACCTAACCCTAGGAGATGAAGCGCTAAAATTCATGTGGGCCCCGTTTGGGTAAGTTACTCGGTCAACTTCCCGGGGTCGTAACTTTTGCATACGATCTCCATTTTAGGAGCACGATAGCCCATTGGAAAAGTCTATCCGAGGCCTACACATTTTGGTTTGATCTAATAAAGAGAATTTTGGACTGTGCTGATCTCTAAAAACATTGTTTAGGGCCTCAAAATGACCTCGCAAGTCAGGGACTTGAAAACTAGGAAAAAAACTGCCAAAATGGAAAACTGCCAAAATGAACCAAATAGAATAGGTGGGAGGCCACCAAAATCCATATGGATCAATCCTCCTCCCTTAGGAATCAATGATCTCCATTGCATTGATTTCCCCCATCAGATGAGGAAATTTCTCCTTAATTTGGGACCTGGGTGATCAACTTGCCTTGGTGCAGGAGCTACTCTGCTTTGACAACTCGATAAAGCTGGATCCTTTGCTGTTGGGTGCCCTTGATCTCTGTGTAAACAATATGTTCATTGGATTCCTATTGCATGCAGTCAGGGTTGATTTCTATTATTCTCAACTACTCTGCTATATCTGAGGTGTCCAATAATGGTGGGAAATATGGCCGAAGGAGAGCCACATTGAAGATTGGGTGCAGGCCAAGGAAAGGGGGAACGTTGAGCACAAAAGAATTATCACCCACAGCCTTGGTGATGGTGTATGACCCATACCGGAGTGGGTGAAGCTTCCGATGGGGCCCTATAAGGAACTCTTTTTGCAAGTGAAACCAAACTTTGTCACCCACCTGAAACTTATGTGGCACTTGGTGTTGATCATGGCGCTGCTTGTACTTGGCATTTGACTTCTGTAAATTATCCTGAACCTATTGGTGGATGTGATGGATCCTCTCAATGAGCTGGGTGAATTTGTCAGCTTCTGGTGGAGCAGGGGACAATTCAGTCAAGGTGTTCGCCAATGGCAGTGCAACATCCATGGGGCCCAATGGTTGGAATCCAAACCCCACCTGAAAGGGGCTGTGGCTAGTTGATCTATGCAGGGCTCGGTTGTAGATATGCCCGACATAGGGAATACTCTCATCCCATGTGTAGGGGTGCAGGATATGTACGATCATCCAATTGATGACCTCAGTTTGTCTATCTGTCTAGGGGTGGAAGGTAGTGGATTTGGTGAGCTTGGTATCCAACAGTGACCAAAGGCTCGACCAGAATGTGTTGTGGAACAGACTGTCCTGATAAGAGACAATGGTTTTTTGGATCCCAAAGTGTACCCATACGCATTCAAGGAAGAGATTAGCATTGGCCTCTATAGTGATGTTCTTCTTGCAGGTGGCCATAATCGCCATCTTGGAAAAGTGATCAACAACCACAAAAACACATTCATTTCCCCTCTTGGTGTTGGCAATTTTAGTTAACAGAAAGCAAATTAGCGAATACTTGTCATTGATGGCAAGTACAGTTGTGGTTGCAGTGATGACAATAGGAATGAATAGCAGCGCAACAATAATCAGAAGGAGAAGAGTCAGTGACCGTAGGATCTTATTCAAATTTCTCGAAAGAACGAGGGCCGTCAGATCTGTAGAAGTTGCGAGAGAGATAACTCATCGGAGAATCGGGAATCGGAGTTTCACGAGTCTCATGAACAATGTCGATGAAAACCCCGAAATCGCGAGACGCGATTTCGCGATTTGATCGCAGCCGTTAAATCAAGCAGGGATCTGGACCGTTCATTCGTATGGACACGTGGCAACCAGGAGGCTTCATCGGAGATTCGGGGATCGGGATTTCATAATGCAAAGAACACAATGCAACGAAAACCCCGATTTTGCGATATGCGAAATACCGACTGAATCTGAACCGTCAGATCAACATGTGATCTAGACCGTTGATCCAACTCACGTCGGTAGACCACGTCACCCAGGGACACGTGGCACAACCAGGTAATGACAGGTGTTAGGCAAATCTAACACTTCAGGCACATACAAGTCATGAATCAGAGTGACACGTGGCAGGATATAACACGTGCCAGGATATAACACGTGCCAAATCACGTGTGACGTCAGCAGAGGCATCGACAATCGGGACTTTGATATGTCAAGAACACAATGCAATAGAAACTCTGAAATCGCGATATGCGATTTTGCGATATAATCTAAGTCGTTGAACTAGAAGTGATCTGGACCGTTGATCTTCGTTATCAGTAATCAGGGATTGGAGAGGGTAGAAACTCTCGACATCGAAAGTCTCGAAATCCCAAAGGGATCGGGACCGTCCATCTGAGGGACAGGTGTCGAAGATCAAGGCTCCTTCGGCATTTTGGTCCATCGGGAAATCGGGGATCCCGTTGACAAGAGTTTGTGAAATTTAGAATCGCGATCCGCGAAGCCCTGATAAGTAGGGGCTAGATGTCAGCACAGCAGCGAAGGAGAACGGTGGCGTAGTGGAGGCCAGCTGTCAGAGGTATGGTTGCGGTCACAGGTAATGGTCACGTGAACCAAGGTCAGCCATGAGGGCCAAAGCGCATCGCGAATCCCATGGACATAAGGATTATGTCATCGTAAGTGCCAAAAATCCGATGGAGTGATATGACCGAGGTCACACAGAGACAGGTCACATGGACCATTGTGTAGCCGGAAGGGGCTAAGGCTCAGGAAAAGAGCACATTGGGGATCGGAGAATCGGGGGTTCCGAGTAAATGTGCATATCGACAATGAGAATGCCGAATTCACGATGAGTGAAATCCCGATGGGATCTGAACCGTTGGATCAAGCATTGATCGGAGGGTTGTTTTTGTTCATCACACATTAATGCTTCAGTTATGAATCCGTTAAGTGAAACGGGCTTATTATGACGAATTGGTTAGTGTTTCAGTTGCCAAGACATATGTCGTTGGATTTCCCATTTGAAGGGGAAGTGGAATCGTTAAGGAAAGGTGTATAAAAGAAAATGAAGCAGACCGAATTGGGTTGAGGGTTCTGAATGAAAATGAGTAAACAGTAAGAAAAAGAAGATGAGCAAAGGAATAGAAAGAAGTGAAGGAAGTGTGCAGAGCGATAACAGAAGAAGAGAAACATGATAGACAGAACAGAAGCAAAGCAGAATGACAGAAAATATGATACAGAGCAGACCTGTTGAATAGGAGAAGAGTAGCAGAACAGTGAATAGAAGACCAGAATTATAGAACAAAGAAAGACTGGTAAGAACTGATTTATCTATAGAGTTGAATGTGTATTTAACCATTAATGTTTTAGGGAGGTTGGGAGGTGCTCGGGAGGACTGTTTTCCTCAGAGGTTCAAGTGGGAGCTTGAACACAGGAATTTGTAGCTTCCATCTGGTAGTGGCCAGAGAAACTAGGGTGGCAGGGTGGTGCTAGGGAGAACAGGTGTTCTCTGTTATGCAGGTTGGAGCCTGTGTAACTGGAAGTCGGTGCTTCCATCCAGTTGGTGCTGGAACATTCAGGAAGTTGGTGCTTCCATCTAGTTGGTGCTGGAATACTCAGGGAGTTGGTGCTTCCTTCTAGTGGGTGCTAGAGAAACCAGAGAGTTGGAGATCTCAAACAAGTTGCAGCTTGTAAAACAGAGGTAGCAACCTCATATTGAGTTGGTTCTCAATTGTAAATGATGTACAGAACGGAAAAAAGACTGCCTATCATTTCGAAGAAGAAGAGGTTTTCTCCCTTTATGGGTTTCCTCGTGAAAATCTGTCTCTGTGTGTATTTTATGTGTGACTGATGATCTTTACTCTTACTGTCCATATGCTATATGTTGCTTGATGACACATGAAGAAATATTAATAATTGTTAAGAAGGTATAAAATTGTTTAAGCTTATAAACAACTGATTCACCCCCCCTCTCAGTTGT
>ML787534.1:426379-442451 GCA_009831015.1 Picea engelmannii | reverse complement strand
ATATATATATATATATATATATATTTGTAAATTTTCAATGGAGTAATTCTTTCTTTTTTTTCACGGAATTTTGCACTCTTGACGAAATTTGAACTTTTAATGGTCAAAAGCCCGATTGTGGTCAAAGACCAGAGCATAAAAACTCTAAGAATTGGAGGTTGGCCAAAATTCAAATCAACTAATGGCCAGGATAAGAAAAACAAAGCTCTAATACCATTGTGGTGAACCAAGCTGATTCACTATGTAAATATCCAGTATAAATAAGACAGTACACAATAATCCATTTATGGATAGTAAATATATTTAATAATAAATATATAAGAATATGAATAAGATGATATTACAACAAGGATGAGAGCTTGTATGTATATACCCACATAGGGGTGCCCTTTCATAAGAGACATGGCATTTCATATGTCATGTCTCTTCATAATTAATTAGTAATCATTAGTTATTTATATTATTAATTATTACCTATTTATATGTATTTTTATGTTCATAACAATATCACACTGGTCTAGTGCCTCCAATTATATTTGGATAATGTGCATGGGATATTTTTGAGCAAGTGATGGGCTTGCATATAACAGAGTAGTTCAACACCTCCAAAATCTCTTGACATCCAATTGTCGTAAATCACTTGTAGATGGGTCCTCCTGATAGTTCAACGATCCTTTTAAACTAGTTTTCCGTGTAGTATTAAACAAACTGAGTATTTAGTTTTAAACAAAGTGAATCACCCAATAAAGGGATTCCCTGGTTGGCAATCCATTCAACCTAGCCTCATTGTTCCTGATCTGCTATGTGAGAAAAGGAAATACCAATGTTTTGTGTAGATCTCAAGACCCAATTCACATTGTTACTTGAAAATCAATTTTATCTATTTGTTAATCCATTCATGATATCAATGATCAATTTTTAATCACCCTCAAATTTATTGGATCTAATATTCAAAGATTTATAAAGTTTGAATCCTTGTAGCAGTGTTGTTATGTCTACATGGTTATTTGTAGCCACACAATTTCCCCTCAAGAAAATGACCTTCATAACTCCATTTTTTCCCCAAGGAAATGGCCTTCTTAACTCCATTTGTCTCTAATTAATTGGACACTCTCATAATTCACTAGGTTGCCTTTGGAGGTTTTGTCAAAAGTAAATTTGAAGTTTTTGGCTATGAGGGGACCATTAACTCTTGATCCAAGTGGATATCGGTGGTGTTGGCACAGGGGCAGACCCAGGGTTCAACGTTACAACATCGCACCAACAAAGCCCTAACTACCGACCCTTTCGGCGACACCTGCGAAGCAGATGAAGTCTCAACCGAGGTAGAGGTAGGGGTGGTTGCAAGACTCAGGTGTCTGCAACCTTAGCTGGGACACATATATGTGATTATAACACTTAATACAACTCTTAGCACCGTCAGTTCCTCAATATGCAATCACTATTCACTTCGCTAATAAAACAGAGCTTTGCAACATTCACACTAATCTACAGTATTTAAGCACTTAGCATATATAAATGGGTCAGAATGAGCATATCAAGCATTGAGCATGACTATCTTGATCAGATCTAATATTCTTACATATCATAAGCACAAAGCAGAAGTAGATCTATCTAAACATATCAAATCACTTAGTAGATAACATGTGAACACATCAAGACAAAGCACAAAGCACGTAACACAGTGCTTACGTGGTTCACCCCCACCCTGGGGCTACGTCCACCGATTCTTCTTCTTTATTATCTCAGTCAACCAATTACAACACGAAGCCTCCGAACCCTTCTTCGCATAGAACAGAAGATTTGCACAGCTCGCTAGATCCTTCTTCTTTGCGTTACAACACAAATCCTTCCACAACCTATTACACCCACTTGCACTTAGCTCTGCAAGTCTCTTCCAATCATGCACAAAGCCCTTACAATTCATACTAGCACTTGGCCTTTAACACTTAGCATATCATCACATAGATGCACTTCTCTACTCCTCCTCTATATGGCCTAGACATCTCTCTCTCTCTCTATATATATATATTACAAAATAGGCCTACACATGGGTAAACCCATGGGTCGACATCCCATTCCCGTTACATATTCCCATATCCCAAAAAGGGGCCGAGATCCCGTGATCTCCGCTTCGTCCTGTGCTCCTTCGACAGGTTGTCAAAGTCCCAAAATAGGTCAACATGACCAAGAAACTCCCAAAACTTGGTCAAGGGCCAACAGACCCCCAACACTCACCCGTGACTCGTCCCGAGTCACTCTGGTCTGAGCAATTCTGCCTCAAATGCCTCGAGCTTGCTGCTTCCTCTTGATCAGTGAACTCTTGGATTACTGTGTCATTCACTGACCCTTCTAGGCATTGTTTTGCTCTAGTGACAACCTGTTCTAACTCTACTCATAGTCTCTCTACCTCTGTAAACAACTGACATGCCTTATCTTGCAGAGGTTGAAGTCGTTGAGTGACTTCCATCACTTTGCTTTGAAGCATATGGATCTGCTGTTGAGCTGTGCGTTGTTCTTGAGACCTCTTCATTCTTTCTACAACTGACAGGGCCTTTAGCTGCGCCTGTAGTGTATCTGTATGTTGCTTCGCTTCCTGGAGCTGCGACTCCAATGTCTGTAATTCCGGGTTCTCAGTGAGGTTTTCATATGTCTGGGCAATGTGGTTACTTAGTTGCTTTCATTCTAATGCAAGGGATTTTAATCTATCAACTGCGCTGCGGGAAGTTGCTTCTCGCTGGTCCCTTACGTCCCGCGGGGTCTCGGGTACAATGCATAATTCTAGATCTGCGATGCGCTGCTGGAGCTGTTGGATCACTTCTTCAAGTAGCGCCACCTGTTGTGGAGCTCTCTCTTCGGCCTTTACTTCGATAACTGTCATAGAGCGAAGTTCTTTGTTGACCATTTCCTTAACTTCGAGTTGCTCTGCGAGCAACTGTTCCTTTTCTTTATGCAACTGGGATTTTTCTTCATTGGACTTTACTTAGAGAGCAAGCTTCTCTCATTCTGCAGTATTGCGTTGCTATTCAAGGACTCCTTGTACTTGTGATAAAGCCTAGGTGGCTTGCGTTGTCTCCTCCTGTGCTCATCGAAGGTGAGCTTTGATTGTATCAACGATTTGATGGAGTTGAGATGGCTCATCACCCAGTTTTGGTGTTTCCGATGGCAGAGGCGCAATGGAAACTGCGTGGCTGGACTATAGTGCCTGTTGCACTCCTTGAAGTTCAACCTTGATCCGATTGTATATCTCTTCTTGCTGAACCTCTTGCTTCTCTGCTATCTCCAACGAAGCATCGTTCAGTGTTGTGACGATGAAGTCGAAGTCATCTAAGGTTAGGGTGGTCTGCATTTTAGTCATAGATGCTCTCGACTTCTTCCTAGAAGAAGGTTTCAGAGGGGAAACCTTCATTTTCTTCGAGAGGTCTTCCTCGTCTCTAGGTGGTGTAACCTCACCTTTCTTTTGTTCAACTTTTGCGCCATCTATCTCTCCGCCATCACCTCCTTGATCAGGTGAGATAGAATCAGTCTTCGTCGAGGTACTGCTTACATCTTGAGCTTTTTCATTTTTCTTGGTCTTGCTCGGTCCAGGTGTATTGTGCATTGTTTCTGGACTGTCAATATCAGATAGCTCAGCGGGGTCTGCTGGGATGAGGAGGTCCACTGACCATTACTTAGTAATCTCTTCTAAGTCTTCCTCCGTCAACTTGTAGTATGACTGCAACTGTTGTTTATGCTCATCAGCGCGCGCTATGATATAGATGAAATGGCGGTCCACGCTGAATTTCATCAAGGGCCTGAACTTGTGGAGAGTGTTCAGGGTTATACGAGGCTCAGACTGGATGACTGTCTTTAGTTGGTTGTAATAAGTGTGGAACACAACATTTGATTTCCATTTCTTCTTCATGTCACTAGAGTACCACAATGTACTGAACTTTGCGACCAAAGGTTCAAAGGGCTCAATGTCTGGGAAGGTCGCACCTTCTGACATCTCCCATGCGATAAAAGTGATCAAGATGAGAAGCTAGCTGAAGTGGAACTCATATCCTTGGTCATGCGCTTCCTTGCAGTCCAGTTCTAGCTGGTTTATGAGGTACTTCGCCCAATTCATTTGTAGGCCCTCCGTGCACTTTCCTGCGAGGTCGACAACAAATCCAGTCACTAGGGTGGGTTGGTTCTTGCGAACTAACTTTCTTGTGATCAATTGATAGGCTAGGCACACTGCCCCACTCTAGATAGAGGCTACCTTGTAGCCTCGTGTTCCTTTCTCAACATCTCTGTAAGTGTCTTTAATCTTCTGCGCAAGAGCGCGATCCATAGCTTTCTCGGGATAGAAATCCTGTGGGTCAGGGCCTTGCATGCTTAGCCCTGTGATCCGATTGATCAACGCCAGATCCACTATGATGTGGCGGTTCAACCACAAGTATCCGCCATGGTAGGAGGACATCAACAACTTGACGCATGCGTTCACTTATTGGTGCCTACCGAAGTGAGGAATCTTCATGACATTGAGCAGTGTGGACTGTGCGAGGTTCATGGTCCATGAATGGAAGATGATCTTCGAGTTCTTTCCCTTGGTTCTGGTCAGACACTTGTGCAGGGAGAGCATGTTGTACACCATCCTGTCACCGAGGTTGAAGTCGCTAAACTTCAACGCTGCGATCTTATCTTGGTTTGCGCGTATCCCTTTCGGGAGGTACGCAGTGACCAAAGCATACTCAAATTCTCTGGGCACACTGTAACGATTGATTGTGTCGCTCAAAGGTGGCAGATAAGTGGGTAACATGCTTGGAATCAGCTTGGCATTTGCGAGACCGTCTCTGTGCTTAGTTCGTATTTCATCTGCTGGTTGGGATGGTCTGGCTCGAGCAGTGGACGAAGATGCTTGTACTGTCCTTGTGGATGAAGCCTAGATTCCTTCAGACATCGACATGACTCTCTCAGTGATCAAGTCGATCAAAACTTCTTCAACAACTTTCTCTGCGACACTCAATTAGTCCGACATGCACACTCGAGGTGAACAATCGCAGGTTAGAGTAACAACTTAGATACAATATTGAGATAAAGAGCAAGAGTACGGTGATCACTATATAAACTCAGCTTAGTCTGTGGGCTCGAATTCTCAATTAGCAAAAGTGTTCTTGGTGGGTGGCGCGATGAGATAAATAGGTAATCTGACAACGATTTGTTTGCAATGAGTATGAGCCTCTATTAACTCTTGTTCGATCCGTTATGGCGCGGTCCAACGGTATGATGACGAACCTTTATTGCTTTTATGCCCACTTGAAGCGTCGATCAAATGGTTATAATATCCCCAACAACTATATAGCTTCGTCATGGCGAAGTGCCATGTGTCGCTGTTTTGATATCTCGACGAAGCTCCAATTATGTAAATTTTCTTTCCGCAAGGTCTCCTCTAGAACCTTATGTAACTTTTCAGTCTTATCCCTCTTCTTTCTTAACTTTCTAGCCCTTTTTCTCGTGAGCTTCGTCTCGGTAGTTTTTTTTCCATTCTGGTTCTTATCTTCTTTTGACATAATCATTGCGTGCTGTTGAGATTCTTCCCTAGGGTTCCTGGATAATACTTCTTCTTTGTCTGGGATAGGTACTTGAATATTTTATGGATCCTCTAGTGTTCTCTTAACTTCAACATCTAGGTTACTATCATTAAATATCTTCGATCATCTCTCATGTTCTTCAATCAAGCGTGCGATCCTTCTGGTCATAAAATCTTTTAACTCTTGATTCTTCTGTTCCAAAACTTATTCTTCTTCTTTCCGTCTGGCTTGATCTCTATTAATCCAAGGTTTTCCTATTAACATTGTAAATGGGGCATTTTCTTCAATAAATTTAATAATCTCAAAATCTTCTTCCGTCGAAGTTCCATTTACAGTCACAGGTATCAGGGTGAGACTCCCACACAAGTTTACTAGTTGAATAGCCCTATCTCTCATAATGAAGGAATCATAGTAGGCCTCCCTATAGCTTCCCAAGTGCTCTTTGTCATGATATTCACTTGTGATTCCTCATCTAGAACATAGTCAATGTCAAAGTTTCCTATTCTTGCTTCGATGCATTCTTTCTCTTTGAATATATCTGACAAGTTGTCATGTCGGTGGTTATTCAAGGTTTCTCTTATCTGTAGCAATGCTTGCTCGGATCCTTTCTGGGATTCTGCCATAATTTCTAGATTTGCCTTAGGGTTTTCTTGATTCAGACTCGTTCTTTCAAGCTTAGCAATCATTCTAGGGAAATCCATTACTTCATGGTTTAGAGCTTGACAACATAGGAAACTAGGTCTTATACCAGGGCATTCCTTAGCCAGATGCCCTGGTCTTCTGCAACTGTAACACATGGTTAATCATCCCTTTCTTTTAAATGATCCCCAACTTCTTCTGTATTGCGCACTAGGATCATGGTAGCTAACCTGTAACAAATTCTTTCTAGGATCTTGCATCCATTTGTTATACCAAACATTCTTTCTATGCATAGGTATAACATATCTTTCACTATTCTTGTCAGATCTATTAATATCAAATCTTTTTTCATCTATCAATACCCTAGTTTTCAAACTAGGACAAATTTTATTAAACATACTTAGATCCATACTCTATAAACAAAAATTTCCGCTTATCTTACTTCTACAGAGCACAAAGTGTTCAGATCTAAAAATATTTCACTATATTTACCTTTATCAGAGCACAAAGCTTGTAGATCTTACCTTTTTTAATCAGAAATTATTACTTTTACCTTTCTTAGAGCACCAAGCGTTTGGATCTTGCTTCTTTCCTTCAAATCCGATCTTCTTTATTTAGATCGGGCTTCTTTCTTTCAGATCTGAACTTCTCTCTTTATCACAGAGCTTTATAAGTCAAGTAGAATACTATGCACTAGGGCACAAACCTTCCAGGTCAACTCTTTGCACAAAGCTTCTTCTTTCTCAGTTCCCAACAATCACAGTTTCAGGTCCGGACAACAGAACCATTTGTTGGCACAGGGGTAGACCTGGGGTTCATCGTTACAAAAACGCACCAACAATGCCCTAACTACCGACCATTTTGGTGACACCTGCGAAGCAGATGAAGTCTCACCCGAGGTAGAGGCAGGGGTGGTTGCAAGACTCAGGTGTCTGTAACCTTAGCTAGAACACATATCTGTGATTATAACACTTAATACATCTCTTAGCACCGTCATTTCCTCAATATGCAATCACTCTTCACTTTGCTGATAAAACAAAGCTTTGTAACATTCACACTAATGTACAGTATTTAAGCACTTAGCATATATAAATGGGTCAGAATGAACATATCAAGCACTAAGCATGACTATCTTGATCAGATCTAATATTCTTACATATCATAAGCACAAATCATAAGTAGATCTATCTAAACATATCAAAGCACTTAGCAGATAACATGTGAACACATCAAGACAAAGCACAAAGCACATAACACAATGTTTACTTGGTTCACCCCCACCCTAGGGCTACGTCCACCAATTCTTCTTCTTTATTATCTCAGTCAATCAGTTACAACATAGAGCCTTAGAACCCTTCTTTACATAGGACAGAAGATCTGCATAGCTTGCTAGATCCTTCTTCCTTGCGTTACAACACAAAGCCTTCCACAACCTATTACACCCACTTGCACTTAGCTTTGCAAGTCTCTTCCAATCATGCACAAAGCCCTTACAATTTGTACTAGCACTTAACATATCATCACATAGATGCACTTCTATAATCCTCCTCTATATGGCCTAGACATCTATATATATATATATATATATATATATATATATATATATATATTACAAAATAGGCCTACACATGGGTAAACCCATGGGCCGACATCCCATTCCCGTTACATATTCCCATATCCCAAAAAGGGACCCAAAAGGGGGTCGAGATCCCGTTATCTCCGCTTCGTCCTGCGCTCCTCCTTCGACAGGTTGTTGAAGTCCCAAAATAGGTCAACATGACCAAGAAACTCCCAAAACTTGGTCAAGGGCCAACAGGTGGCCACCCACCTTTTTCAACTGGCTCAAAACAATTTTCTGGCAATTTTGGTAATTTACTATTTTTAATAGTTTTTAACTTACAGAGCCATTTTGAGGGCCTAAATGAATGTTTTTTGGGATTGAGCTTCTCAATGATAGCCGAAGGCTCTGATTGATCTCCCTAAATTAATATCCTCAACGATATCTTTCCAATGAGCTATCGTGCTCCCCAAACGAAGATCGTATGCCAAAGTTATGCCCCCGGGAAGTTCATATACCAAACTACCCAAAACGAGGTCCACAAAACTGTTGGCTTTTCATCTTCCAGGGTTAGGGTGTTGGATTTTATTTATGATAAAAAAAGACCTTTGGAGCCTCATTGTAAAATCATCTTCTTATGAATACGAGTAGCGGACACATCTCTTCTCAGAGATAAACTGCCACCATTCTAGCGAGTCTTTCACTATGTATTTTTAAAGTCTTTGTACATTTTCTCTCATTAATAGAAAATTGGGTATCAATGTATCTTTGTGTTTATGGTTGCATCTCTGATACATTTATATTATATTATTGGATATCCTAGATATCTCTATACATTGCTTTATTATATCTCCGCTCTCATTTTATGCCGAAAATAATTTGGATCAGTGGTATCAGAATAAGTTGCTCTTGATAGTTTTTTTCAGTGCATGTCCCCGACGAGGTCCGAGTATAGCAAGTTGGGTCTCGAAATTGTCTCTCTTGAAGACAATTGCTCTTGCATGACCAAGAAACCCTCCATGGCGGAAGAAAATAAAAACGACAGAGCATACGATTCTATCAATATGTTGCTTGAGCAAGCTCTCACGTGACAGAAGGACGAAATGATGGAGAATTTTTCCCACATCCTTCAATGCCTGTCGATAGAAACATACGCATATTCATCAAACAACCACTTTGGAAGCACCTCTCCTTTCAAGGTACATGTTAATCTTGATATTCTTGTATTTGAAGGTCAGATAGATGCGGATGCCCTAGACAAATGGTTAAATATGTTAGAAGGTCATTTCTCTGTTCATAATTTTTCCGACAGGGAAAAGATCACCTTCGCACTCCTTAAATCTCTCCCTCATGTCAAACATTGGTGGGAAACTTACTGGGAGCAAAGTTCCATAGAGGATTCTGGAATATATGGGGCCGAGCTCACTTGAGATTTTTTTTGTAGATGTGTTAAAGGAACAATATTACCCTGTTGGAAACTATGAGGACCAGTAATGAGATGGACCACACTACGGAAAGAGAGGGGCCAACCAGTTCCTGAGTTCGCCAATACCTTCCATACCTTGCACACCACGCTGGGTATCAAAGACTCTGAACGACAATTGGTTCTGAAATATCGCGGGGCTCTACACAGATACATCCAAATTGAAATGGATTTTCTGGACATCTCATCACTCGGTGCTACTTATCAATATGTTGTTAAAATCGAGCAGAAATTTAAGCACCAGAACAAATGAGAGTTTGGGTCTGCAAATCTGCAACAACCAAAGTATGATAAAGACGGCCCTAACAAGCAGTCTCTCGAAAACCAGTCCAAGCCACAGGAAAAGAAGGGTCACGGAAAGACAAAGAAGGACACCAAAAAATGGTGTGATTTCCACAAAAGCCCTTGGCACAACACCGCGGAATGTCGCTCAAAACAGTCACTGGTGGTTGAGATCAAAGACAAGGAGCCGAACCCTGATTCAGAATCTGATTCTAAAAATACTAGTAAAAGACAGATCATCGACGCAGACCCCACTACTATTGTCGTGACCGTAACAATTCAACCAGAAGAACCAACAGGTCCTGAAGAGGGGGAGCGCCTTTTTCATTCACAGATGTGGGTGAAGGGGACCCTGCTGCATTTTATTATTGATAGCGGAAGCCAGAAGAACCTCATCTCAACAAAGGTTGTAAACTAGTTGGGATTGTCGACAACACCACACCTGCAACCATACAGCATTGGGTGGCTTCGCCAGGGGTGAGATCTCTGTGTCAGCCAACAATGTCGATTGTCATACGACATCCAACCCTTCAAGGATGAGATATTATGTGATGTTGCTCCACTGGATGTCTGTGATGTTCTCTTGGGCCAACCATATATGTGGAAGCACCATGCTATTTATGAGTCTCGACCCCGCAGTGTCATTGTTTCTCTGGGGGTCATCTCTACAGAATACCAGAGGTAGTTCCGACTATTGTTCCACCTAAACAATGACGCAAGGTAGTATCTAACACTACAAAATTCAGCTTCTTCACAATCTGTTCAAAAGGTGAACAAAAGGATACTGCAACCACTACAACCTCGACCTAAGCACCTTCTATCCAACATAAGCAGGTCAACAAGATTGCAACAAAGTGTAAAGATTCATTCTGCACACAAGCATCTCATATATCCAGACTGCTTAAAAAGGTACAACCCTTCCAACCACATGTTCTTGACAACCTTCAACCAGCTAAGCAACACAACTTCTCCAACAAGACAAGTAACTCATCAAGATGTAGATTTAACAAACGCTTTTCCCTCTCCTTCGGGCACTCAACGCAATGGATATCATTGCTTCCTAAGGAGGGAGGATTGATCCAGGTGGATATCGGTGCCCACCCACTTTTTCCAACTGGCTCAAAACAGTTTTCCAGCTTCTCAGTGATAGCCAAAGGCTGTGATTGAACCCCCTAAATGAATCTCCTCGACGATACCTTTCCAACGAGTTATCGTGCACCCCAAACGGAGATTGTATGCCAAAGTTACGCCCCCGAGAAGTTGATACACCAAACTACCCAAAACGGGGTCCACAAAACTGTTGGATTTTCATCTTCCAGGGTTAGGGTTTTGGATTTTCTTTATGATAAAAAAATTCTTTTGAATCCTCATTGTAAAATCATCTTCTTATGAATGCGAGTAGCAGACACATCTCTTCTCAGAGATAAGCTGCCACCATTCTAGCAAGTCTTTCACTTTGTATTTTTACATTCTTTGTACATTTTTTCTCATTAATAGAAAATTGTGTATTACTGTATCTTTGTATTTATGGTTGCATCTCTGATACATTTCTATTATATTATTGGATATCTGAGATATCTCTGTACATTGATTTATTATATCTCCGCTCTCATTTCGTGCCGAAAATAATTTAGATCAACTCTTTCCTTTCTCGGTCTTTTAAGTTCTGAAAAATGTGGTATCGTCTCTATTTTTTTTAACCAAAACACCAGGGAAACCAATCATGTGGGGAAATAATCTGACCATTTATACTTTCTAGGATACGATAGATATGTGGGATTCTTCAACTTGAGTATTACATGTTTAGACCAAGCTTGGGATGGGGTCATGCTTATGTTTTTCAAAACTCTTTTGTATTTGGTAAGTCTGATTCTCCACACAGGGTTTTTCCAAATTGGTGTGATGAAATAAGTTATCCATGATAATTTAGGGAATTTCTTCCCAGATTCCTTGGAGGAATGGAAGAACAAAGGGATTTTCCCAAAAGTCTCTATCCTCCTTCATAAGAAGGGAAGAATTAAGGTATTTTTATAAAGGTATCTCCCCATTTTTTCCAACTCTCAAAGAGTATACGGGTTAAAAAAAAATGGAAGTTACTTTCCTATCTATTTTTACATGCTAGGCATATGGATGAACCTGGGATATATTGTGGGTAAGGATTTTATTGTTCACATTTTTAGTCTATATTGAATAAGACGATAATTTCTTACAAAGAGGATTTGAGTAAGTGATGCCTTTTTTCCTAATGGATTAGAGGTAGGCAGGTTGTTAGTGTACTTTTCTTATGCAACCAACTAGTATTAGTTGTAAGCTCACGTAGGCATCCTTATCTGTCCAGTTGTCACAACTATCCTTGGTTAATGTTGGGCCTCTTCCCATTGTTATATATAATGGGTATCTTATTGTATTGAGTATACACACATCAATAATAGATATATTGATTGTTGTTTTGTTCTATGGAGTCTGGGCTCATTTACGATCAAGGTTAGACTCAAATTTCTACATGGTATAAGAACTAGCGCTTCTTGTCCTACTTGTTTGTGTGAGAGAGTATTCAATGTTCATTTATCAATTGTCTATCTTTGACCTTCAGATCTTCTTGTTGGATTGGATTTTGTCCAGATCGAGGTTTTCATTTAAAAATTGTTGCTTTGTTTCCTTGATTTAGAGATCCATGACTATCCTTTTGTGACCTTGTGGATTTGTAGTGTTGGGATCTGCAACCGGCCTCATGGTCTGATCTCTACAACGATCTGTGTGTATCTAGTTGGTGCTCATCTCCTAAGTGGATCTTGAAATCTATGGGCTTCCATTGACCAAATCGTAGCAAATACTTCCTTTGAGGTAATTCCAATGCCAACAATGATCACTGCTCAACGTCTCCTCCATATATCGTAGATTTGGTGCTTTGACAACAAATTGTTTTTCTGAGAGGCATTTGGTTTTCTGGTTGATAAATCTACCTATGTGCCACATATCAAATACCAAATACAAAATAGTTTCGAAAAAGATAAGCATGACTAAAGCAGGTTTGAATATTACTCATAGCTTTAAATAACTAGAGTAGGTTTGATTATGCCCAAAGATCTTTCCTTGATAGTGTAGCTTGTGTTCCAATTGGTCCTCTTTTGCTACATTCTCTTGCATACCACCCTCGAGGATAATCACCCTCATCAAGAGATGCATCATGGTGGAGGATGATGTTGACATTAATAATAGAGTTCAACATTCAATATCTTACCAAGTAGTGGCATTGGGGTGGGGCCGTCGGGTAAGAGGTGAAAAGTATTTGGAATCTAATGGGAAAATATGACGACATACAACTAGCCCAAACTCTAGACCATAATTCAAACTAGTCCTCCTAGGAAAGTTGGTTTTGAGAAGAGGATAGATAGATTGAAAATACATGTGGATAGAGAGAGACAACGAGGGAGGAAACAACAACTGCTCTATGCAAGATCTTCATAATCTAATTAATATGAACAACCACTCCATCTAAGAGCTTCATAATCTAATGAAATAGCTTTAAAATATCAGTAATGCTTATTTATGATAGATATTAGTATTATCCCAAGGTGTGCATGCAACATGTCAAAAGAAGCGAGATCATACAAACTATTCGTCCTCAACATGCACACAGAGATGTATACTACATAAGCCAATAATAGAGTTGGCTAGTTGTTCAAGGGAAAATAAATTGTGGGTTGGTCTCCAAAGTAGCCATGGAATAAGTTTGAAGACAAATCTCTACATCCACACCACCTCCTCCTCCCCTAGACATTTTCCCATCAAATTTTGGTTTCCCAACCACTCCTTACGCTCATCGACTTTCTCCATCCAAAATTGTTGTCATACATTCAAAATCTTGGAGAGCTTCCCATCATCACATTATTATCGTGTATTGTTCTATCCAACTTCAGTATAGTGTGATGTTGCTTATATATTTGAAGCTTTGCCTTGATGTTTCCATTGTGATGTGGCAATATGATGTGATGCAAAAACCACGCTATGGAAGAGATATCACAATCTAGGAGCTCCCTTGCTATGAATTTGGTGTTATTGAATTGGATTGTGTATTGAAGTAGGAATAAGGCAACAAAGATATCAATCTTGGTCGATAGTTCAGTGTGAGCTCGAAGGTCGTTGGCTCGTCAAGAGGCAAATTTTGAGCCTGTGTGATGGCCTACCATATGTGGGTAGAGAGAGAGGTTAGAATGAGGAGATTAAAGTTGGGTCCTTTAAATTCATCTTGTTAGCTCTGTCCTTTAGCCTTGATATCATCTCCTTACTGAAGTGAAATATTTTTTCGTCAGCACGCGGGAAGAATTTGTCGATCATTTGGGTTTATGCAGGTTAAGAGCTATGTTGGAGCCTTTTATGTTGAAACATTGACAATGAAGTGGCAGGTGAGATATTGTGGCCACTCCTCTATAGAGATCTGCCCATAAGTTTATGAAATGCTAGAGTAAAGTCCCATATACAACCACGTTGTTGATTGTAAAACCTATTGTGACTCCATTTCTTAGCATCACAGGTTATAGAATGGTGGTTATAGAGACAAATGCCATGCTTTCATTAGAGGTGGATAGATGAAAAATTCTKGTTGAGAAATCATCCCTTACAAGAACTCCTTCAACATAGTAAATATATTCAAACTAAAAACAATTTATCACCAAAACATTTCCMATCCATGTTATTATGAGCTTCATAACTTCAATGTGAAAACATTCTTATTAGGAAAATTGTAATATAATTTCCCAAAATATTGTATAAAGAACTTTTACATTTTTAAATGCTAAAAAATATGTTATAAATGTTTATGAGATATTTTATTATAATTATGAGATATCTATACTTATTATAATAAATTAAATTTATATTTCAATGTGATTCTATATTTAACTATGTTATATTTATCATTGTAGATGTATTTAACTATATTTTATTTATCAGTAGATGACATATTTTATTGGTATGTTTATAATTTTTTTCCATGTTATAAATATTTATAATTCTATATTTATAATATTTTTATATAAATAAAGATTTAACTTTTTTTATAGGCATATGTTATTTGTTCTACGTTTTGGATTTTCTGGTGGTTGGAGTTGTCCCATCTCTGACGATCTGGGCGTTCGCACCTCCAATGTCTCGATGTTTTCTCCTTGCTCAGGCGCATACCTTATCTCCCTCGTCGTTTTCCATTTCCTCTGTCCTATGTTTCCACTTTCATGCCATGCCATGCACCCATGGATATCCATCCATGCATACAACATGGAATTTGAATTTAGGAGGGCTTGAAATTTGAACTTAGAGGTGGGCTTGAAATTTTAAAGCTGGGCAGTTTGCGCTTGGCGATCCAACCCTCTCCCTGGTGATTCTCGTTGCAGGGAAGGAACATGAGGTTATTTTAAAGCTGGGAATTTTCCCTTTGAGGAAGACTGTGAGGGTTGTGAAAGAATGCATCAATCAAGAATGGTCTACACTACTTGCCAACAACCTTCAGATGCTTGTCCCTCCTAGTTTTGTTGTTAAAGTAGAATACTGCCATTAAAGAAGTTCATAAAAGCTTCCTGAACGAGTTTCCCTCACTTAGGGTCTGCATGACGTCTTTGTTGCCTTGTATCAAAATTCTAAACATCTTTCCTCCCTCCAAATATATAGTTGCAGGGGCATTCGGGAATTGTCGGAAACCATTGGCGAACCGAAAGAGCTTCAATTCTTGAATGTTAGTAACTGTGATCAATTATTGTGCCTTCTAGATAGGATAAGTGAACTCAAACGTCCGAGGTCCCTCGACATAAGTGAATGCAATTGGTTGAGCCATATTCCATGTCAGATCTCGAAACTGGTTTTCTTGGAAAGATAACCGTTATGGAAGACCATTCCATTGGATACGAGGAGCAAACAAGTGTGGAAAAAAAGTATTTTTGTTTAAAGGACCTGCAAAGTTGGCGCTGTCTTTGGGTTTTCAGGGTACAAATAAAATCACAAGTGAAGGAGGGGAATGGTTGAGGATGAGATATCCCTTTCTAAATTTTGACAATGCAAATCAAGATTACCTTCCGCAAGATATGGAGGTGGTGAAAAATATGGAAAGCTTCTTTGTTCGACATTGCAATGTGGAGCGGTTGACTAGTTGGGTTAGTGAATACCCAAAGCTCGCATGCCTTATTCACGTTGGTTGCTCAAGTATGTCGAGGTGTTTGCTTGTGACAAATTGAAGGCAAGATAATTGAAAGTATCCCCTGTAAATAAGAGGTCCTGGTTATTGGTGGGATGCGATCCCAACTAGAAGGCGTTAAATTAAAGCTTAATATACAATAATTGGTTTATGGTTTTAATATATTGTTTTAATTATTTTATTTATTAAATTGGTTTTAAAAATTTAGGGAAAGAGATATATCTTTGTTTTATTTTTTATTTTTTTTGGATCTAGGGGAATTGGTAGCTGGCCAGGATTACTTGGGCGAAGCTCAAGTTCAAATCCGGTTCGCTACCACTATAAACCCTAGGCTATGTTCACTCAAGGGATGCGCTAGTTTTTTTTTTTTT
>ML787534.1:406380-419140 GCA_009831015.1 Picea engelmannii | reverse complement strand
CTTGACCTAGACCATGACCACGACCTAGACCATGACATAGAGCTAGAGCTATATTTAGACGATGACCCAGAGCTTGACCTAGACCATGACCTAGAACATGACAGAGAGATAGATCTAGATTTAGACATTGACCTAGAGCTTGGCAATGCCAAAAATAATGAAACCTATCATGACTTGTTGTTTTTCCTCTATTACTCATTATCTTTTACCTACACATAGATCTTGATTAATCCACTCACTCATAGAAGATTACTTTGTAGATTCGTGAAATCAAAGCTCATACCTACTCTCGATGCTCTACCAACATCAAGGAAATTCATATCAACAAAGAAAACAAACTGCAAAAGAAAAAATGTAAATGAAATGAATGCAAATGATGTTCTCTTTGCAACATATTTTCTTATCTCCACCCCTTCCTAAAAAATATAGAATATAACCTCAATCATTATTTGATCCAATCTGACACTCCAAAAGATGCGCTGCAATCTCACATATTTACACCTCAAACGATCATTTCAACTCAGGTGTACTGCAATCTCATGATGTTTGGGCCTCTGAACGGTTCATTGAAATCTCACTATCTCTCCATGTTGGCACAGGGGAAGAACCAGGGTTCAACGCTTCAACAACGCACCAATAAAACCCTAATTACCGACCCTTTCAGCAACACCTGTGAAGCAGATGAAGTCTCACCCGAGGTAGATGCAGGGATGGTTGTAGGACTCAAGTGTATACAACCTAGCTAGGACACAGATCTGTGATCACACTACTCAACAACACTTAGAAATTAACATTCATTAGCTCTTACCCTTATCCACATCGCAGGTCAAAACCCTAATTACATAACAACGCAATATTCACCCAGATCTAACACAATTATCCATTCAACACATAGCATTAAAGTAGATCTAACATTCATTCACATCATAAGCACTAAGCTATTATCTCAGACGCATCTAACATACATAAAAGTTACAGCACTAAGAAAATACAAGAATAATACAACATAAAGCAACCATAACACAGGATATACATGGCTCACCCCAGTTTGGGGTTATGTCCACCAACTCTTCTTCTTCTTTACTAGCTTCTTCCAATCTTCTTACATGCACAGAGCCACAAATTCTACTCCGCATAGGATAGTAGATCTGTGCGCACCTCGCTAGATCCTCCTTCCCTGATTTAGGTCACAACACAAAGCCTTCTTACAAAGTGCAGTCTGCACACAAAGCCTCTTACAATCACTTGCACTTAGCTATGCAAGTATTATCACACAGTATGCACAAAGCCTCTAGATCTGCACTAAGTCAATTCTACCAGATCTAGTCTTGCCCCTTCTTACCTCGCCTGGATATCTATTTATACATTACAAATGGGGCCTAAACATGGGTAAACCGCTGAGCTGACATCCCATACCCATTACATAAACCCTAAACCCAAAAATCTCGTAAAGGGGGGAAAGATCCTGCGATCTCCACTTCACCTAGGTGCTCCGTCTTCGACCAACCTGTCGAAGTCCCAAAAAAGTGGTAAAACATGACCAAAGTTCTCCAAAACTTGGTCAAGGGCCAACAGGCCCCCAACACTCACCTGTGACTCATCCCAAGTCACTCTGGTCTGGGAAACTCTGCTTCGAAGGCCTTGAGATTCCTCAACTTGGTTCTTCACCAAAGCCTCCTGCTTGACGAACTTCTGGATGACTTTCTCTGTGATCAGTCCTTCCAAGAATTGTTCCACTGAGGTGACTACTTGTTCTATATTTGCTTGTTGTCTCTCTATTTCCTCGAAAAGTGTGTTGGCTTGATCCTGTACCAACTGGAGTCTCTGGGTCACTTCCATGACTTTACTCTGGATGGCATGGACCTGCTGTTGAACTGGGCGTTGTTCCTATGACCTTTTCATCTTCTAAATTACTGAAAGCAGTTTCAGTTGCACTTGCACTGTCGATGCTTGTTTCTTTGCTTCTTGAAGTTGTGCTTCTAATCCTCTTAGTTCTGGGTCCTCTGCAAGGCGCTCATAGTTTTGCACACTACGATCGTTGAGTAGATTACATTCGGAGGCCAACGCCTTGATTCTTTCTATTGCGCTCCTGGCAGTTTATTCTCTCTGGTCTCGTACTTCCTGCGGAGTTCTTGGCACTACTTGCAATTCAATTTTTGCCACTCTTGCTTGAAGCTGTTGAATAGATTCAATGAGATTCTCCACTTGATTCTCCATTGCGTCTTCTTCTATCTGTGCGAGGCCCGACATGGAGCGAAGTGCTTTGGCGACTGCCTCTTTGACTCCCATCTGCTTCACAAACAATTGTTCTTTCTTTGTCTAGAGTTGTTCTCTGTTCTCTGCAAACTTCGCTTGGAGGTCGTCTTTCTCTTGCTTCGCAAATCGATGTTGCTATAGTGCTTCTTCCTTTTCTTGCTTCAAGGCCTCTGTGGCCTGTTATTTTTCTTCATGGACACGATGAAGGCGATATTTTGTCGCATTGGCTAATCTGTGTAATTGGGCATCTCGTCTCCCACATCTATTCCTTTAGATGATGATGGCATTGTAGACATTGCATGGATGGAGTAGAGGGCTTGATGTACCCCTTTCAGCTCTGCCTCAATCATGTCGTACATGGTCTCTTGTTTGGCTTCGCTGAGCTGTAAAATGTCCTCTGAGGTATCTGATACAACTGCGATGATAAGGTCAATATCATCCACCGTAAGTACAATTTGTAACTGAGGTTTATTGACGCGTGACTTCTTCCACGCTGAGGGTTTCTTCGGGGAAACCTTTCATTTCTTCAACGTTTCATCCTCTATAAGGGGGTCTTTAGGCAGTGTCACTTCACCTTGTTCATGTTTATCTTCTTTCCCTTCGTTCTCTTCTTGGTCTACTTCATCATCTCCTCCTGCTCCAGGTGAATTTGGTGTAGTTTCCTTTGGTGCACTGTTATGTTCATGCACTTCCTCCTTCTTCTTCTTTATGTTGTTGCTAGGTCCATCATACTCTTCTCGAGTGACTACAGGACTTCCGATGAGGTCGGGATCAGAGAGTTCTATCTGTTCGACCGGTACAAGGAATTTTGTAGGCCAGTCCTTGGTTATCTCTTTCATGTCCTCCTCTATGAGTTTGTAATAGGACTGGAGCTCTTCCTTGTGTTCGTCCCCATGCGCAATGATGTAAATGAAATGTCTGTCTGCACTAAACTTCACAAGTGGCCTGAACTTGTGCAAAGTATTCGGTATCATGCGAGGGAATGATTCGATGGACGTTTCAGCTGTAAATAACATGTGTGGAACACCACATTCAATTTCCATTGTCTTTCCATGTCGCTTGAATACCAGAGCATGGTGAACTTCATGTCCAGTGGTTCAGACGACTCAATTTTAGGGAAGGTCGCTCCTTCTGGGATCTTCCAATCAATGAAGGCGATGTGAATCAACAATCAACTAAAATGAAACTCGTAGCCCTGATCCTGTGCTTCGCGACAATCTTGCTCCAACTGGTTAACGAGGTAGCTCACCCAGTTCATTTGCATTCCTTCGATGCATTTTCCTGCGAGGTTGACAACGAACCCTGTGACCTGCGTTGGCCTATTATTCTTGACGAGCTTGTCTGCTATCAGCTAACAAGCTAGGCACACTGTGCCATTTTGGATGGAGGCTGCCTTGTAGCCCCGCTTCCCTTTCTCTACATCATCATAAGTGTATTTTATGCGCTGCGCTAAGGCGCGATTTGCAACCTTCCCTGGGTAAAAATCCTGAGGGTCGGGTCCTTGCATGCTTAATCCAGTGATCTGATTAATCAGCTTCAGATCTACAATGATGCGCCTATCTAGCCATAGGTAATCACCATGGTAGCATGACATGAGGAGTTTAACACACGCGTTAACCTGCTGATGTCTGTCAAAGTGTGGTATCTTCATGACATTGAAGATCATTGATCTTGCGATGTCCATGGTCCACGGTTGGGGGATTATCTTCGACTTCTTCCTCGTTGTCTTGGTCAAGTACTTGTGGTGTGAGCATCCCATAATTCTTGTGGTCTCCTAAGTTGTAATCACTGATATTCAGCGTCATAATCTGTCCTAACTGTGATCCAACTGCACGTATCCCCTTCGGGAGGTACGCAGTGATCAATGTGTAGTCGAAGTCCCTCGGGACACTGTCACGGCTAATCGCGCCAGCCAGAGGCAGGATATAGTCGGGTAGGATTGATGGGATGAGCTTCGCGTTTGCCAAGTCCTCGTGATGCTTGTTCCATTTCTCTGTCGTAGTTTTAGAGGGCCTAGATCGACGTGCAATTGATGGGGAGGCTTTCAATCCTCTTGTCGATGAGGCCTGTGCCCCTGTGGACATGAACTTTTTTGCAATTGGATCTATTGGAATTTCTTCCATGGACTTTTCCACTGCACTTCATTCGTCCAACATGCACGCTCGTGAACAAAGATTTTGGGTAGGTGAACAAACACTCAGGGTAGCTAAACGGGTGGCGAAGTCTCAATAACCACAACACGATAATCAGTTCTATGTAGGCTCGGGTAATCACAATTTGCAAAAGTATCCTTGGTGAGACGTTCGATGGTTTAAATAGAAAATTTTGTAATGGACTCCTCCAACGAGTAGGAATGCCTCAATCAACATGATTCCATTCATTGTGGTGCGGTCCCAACGATCCAATGGCGATATTTTCGGCAATAACTGCTTTGCTAGCCATTCAGAAGCATTGTTCTAACGGTCAGGACACCTCCAACGGTCATATTGCTCCATCATGGCGAAGTGCCAATCTGCGTTGTTCTACTATTCTGGTGAGGTTCAAGTTCTGTAAGCCTTCTTTCTGCGAAGTCTTCTCTGGAACTTCCTGCAATTTTTCTAACTTTGATTTCTTCTTGCTAAGCTTCCTTGCCTTCTTTCTTGTGATTTGAGTCACTGGGTTCCTCTTTCCATTTTGATTCTTATTTTCTCTTAGCATAGTAACTTCACACTGTTGAGGGTATTTCAAAGTGTTTAAGTGGAATACCTCTTCTCTTATTACTTCAGGGTTAGTTGCTTGTTTCTCCTGCATGGACAGGTTTTTCGAACTTTCTTGCGTTTTCTCAACTTCGACATCTAATCCTTTGGTCCTTGGTTGCTTCGACTTGTCCTCCCGTTCTTCTAGTAAGTGCACCATTCTCCTAGCCATGAAATCTCTTAATTCTTTCTTTTTATGTTCTAGAGCTTCCTCTTCTTCTTTCCTTCAAATCTGATCTTTCTCAATCCAGGTTTTTCCTAGCAAAAGTGCAAAGGGGGCATTGTTCTCAACAAAATTAAAGACCTCAAATTCTTCTTCTGTCGAAGTTCCATGAGCACTCATAGGTACATGGGTAAGTCTTCCACATAGGGTTATCAACTTCTCCTTAAACAATCCTACTCCTCCCAGTGAAGGAACTATAGTAGGCTTTCCCAAAATTTCCCAAGTACTTTCTGTCATGATGTTCACCTGTGTTTCCTCATCCGAAACACAGTCTATGTTGAGGTCTCATATTCTTGTTTCTATGCACTCCTTCTCTTTTAAGATCTATGATAAACTAATGTCTTTGTGATCATTCAGGGTTTCTTTCATCTCCAATAATATAGTCTGTAATTCTTTCTAGGGTTCTATCATATCCTTAGTCTCTTGACCTTTCTCATGGCTCTCTTGTCTTATATTCATCTTTTCAACTTTAGCAATCATTCTAGGGCAATCCAAAACTTCATGGCCCACGAATTTACAACAAAGACACATAGGGCCTCTACCAGGGCATTCCTTAGCAAGATGTCCCAGTGTTCTGCAACTATAACAAAGAGTCAACCCTCTCTTTCTCTTAAACGACCCCCAACCTTTCMTGTACTGCGCACTGGGATCACAGTGATGAACCTGCAAAAAATTCTTTCTAGGATCCTGCATCCACTTGCTAGTCCAGAAATCCTTTCTATGCATAGGAATAACATATCTTTCACTATTTCTATCGGATCTATTAATATCAAATCTTCTTTCTTCTAGCTGCGCCCTAGTTTTCAGACTGGGAAATTTTTTATCAAGCATACCTAGATCCATTCCTTCGAAACAAAAACTTCCACTTATCTTACCTTTATCAGAGCACAAAGCTTTAAGATCTTACCTCTTTTCTTCAGATCTGATTCTCTTCTTAGCACAGATCTTCGCAAGTCAAGTAGAGTATCACGCACCACAGCAGCAGATCTACGCACAAATCTTTCTTCTTTTCTTCAGTTCCCAACAATCACAGTTTTAGGTCCCGAAAACGGAACCATTTGTTGGCATAGGGGCATACCCAGGCTTCAACGCTTCAACAACGTACCAAAAAAACCTTAACTACCGACCCTTCCAGCAACACCTGCAAAGCAGATGAAGTCTCACCTGAGGTAGATGCGGGGGTGGTTGTAGGACTCAAGTGTCTACAACCTAGATGGGACATAGATTTGTGATCACGCTACTCAAGAGAGCACTTAGAAATTAACATTCATTATCTTTTACCCTTATCCACATTACAGGTCAAAACCCTAATTACATAACATCGTAGTATTCACCCAGATCTAACACAACTATCCATTCAGCACATAGCATTAAAGTAGATCTAACATTCATTCACATCATAAGCACTAAGCTACTATCTCAGATGCATCTAACATACATAAAATTTACAGCACTAAGAAAATACAAGAATAGTACAACACAAAGCAACCATAACACAGGATATACGTGGTTCACCCCAGTGTGGGGCTACGTCCACCAACTCTTCTTCTTCTTTATTATCTTCTTCCAATCTTCTTACATGCACAGAGCCACAAATCCTACTTTGCATAGGAAAAGAGATCTGCGTGCACCTTGCCAGATCCTCCTTCCCCGAGTTAGGTCATAACAAAAAGCCTTCTTACACATTGCAGTTTGCACACAAAGCCTTTTACAATCACTTTCACTTAGATCTACAAGTCTTATCACACAGTATGCACAAAGCCTCTAGATCCACACTAAGCTGATTCTACCAGATCTAGTCTTGCCCCTTCTTACCTCACCTAGATATCTATTTATACATTACAAATGGGGCCTAAACATGGGTAAACTCGACCGACATATCATACCCGTTACATAAACCTTAAACCCAAAAATCTCGTAAAGGGGGGCGAGATCCCGCGATCCGCTTTGCCTAGGTGCTTTATCTTCGAACAGCCTGTCGAAGTCCCAAAAAGTGGTCAAACGTGACCAAGTTCTCCAAAACTTGGTTAAGGGCCAACACTCCACCTCTAAACGGTCCTTTCAATTTGGGTGCATTGCAATCTCATAATCTCCAAGCCTCCAAACGGTCATAATGTTCATTTCAATAGGTTCCATTCCTCCAAATATCTTGTCACTAGACCCAGAGCTTGACGTAGACCATGACCTAGACTGCACAATGATGTCCAAATAAGTGGCCAAGGAGACTCTACTAGGATCTCTAGTATCCCTTAAGTGTTCCTCAAGGGTTCGTAATATAACCAAACCCTTTTCAATTTTCAGTGTTTACATTGTGTGGTGGTGGTGGGTTGGGGTTTTGATCTTCTTGGTTTTCTTGTGAGCGGTTTAAATTGTCTTGGGGTTCCATCATATTATATATGTTGCATTTTAAAATCCATGACATGTAAATTAGGTTCCTTTTTTATTTAAAATACAAAATTACATTTTATTTTTTTTAATTTAGATTATTGGGAGAAAAATACTAAATTGTAATGACTAAATTGGATTAAAATTAAGAAAAATGTAACATACCTAGAGAGAGATATATCTTTGTTTATTTCTTAAATTTGTTTTAAAAATTTAGGGAAAGAGATATATTTTTGTTTTATTTTTTATCTTTTTTGGATCTAGGGGAATTGGTAACTGGCCAGGATTACTTGGGCGAGGCTCGTTTTTTTTTTTTTTTGGGGGGGGGGGGAGAGGTTCAACCTCCAGGTTGTCACTATAAACCCTAAGCTATGTTCACTCAAGGGAGGCGCCTATCCTTCCAATTTTATTTTTTTGGCGGGGGGGAGAGGTTCAACCTCCACAATTGCTTTGGTTTACATCCTCCAGGTGCCTATCCTTCCATGCTTATCTTTGTTTTATTTTTTTTAATATAACATATGCTTTCGGAATTGAGTCTCATGTCCATCCATCAAATGTCATACCTTATTTTTTAATCCTAATTGAATAATTTTGATACTTTATTAAATATTTTTAAATTTTGTATTCAAAATTAAAAAACATATATAAATGGTATTGTTTATCTTAAATTTTTATTTCTTTTAATCATTATTTTATTTAATTCTTGTTATAATTATTTTATTTATTTAAATTTATTATATTTAATTATCTAAATACAAAAAATAATTATTTAAATCTTTTATATTTAATTATCTAAACACAAAAAAATAATTATTTCTCTAAATCATAAATATATATTTTTAAAATATTTAAAATATAAATAATAAATGTTATTATTATTTGGTATCTAACTTTAATAAAATATGTATATATTTAATAATGGATAAAATATGTGTATATTTAACATGTATATCTTAGAATATTATTGAAATTATGTAATTCATATAATTATAAATTATTATATAAATTTATTTTTAAATAATTAATAAAAATAAATAAAAAATGTAAATTTAAAAGTTAGTATGGTAAGTATAATATTTGTGTTAAATATAATATAAATAAAGAAAGGTCACTTGTAAAAAAAATATTTAACATAATACACAATTTTAAGTTCAATTTATAAATTTAATCAATATACAATTTTATATTTTTTTAATAAATATTTTATTTTTTTTAAGTAAAAAGTGGAACCTTTCATATTAAAACTTCATCCAAAAAGGTGGATACATGACCCATAGGAGTCAGGTGTCCTGCCTGTAGAGGAAACCAGGACACTTGGCTGATTTACTGTAACATGTCCAAAAATTAGAGACATCATAGAGCCACCCTGCTCGTAGGAAACCAGGGGGTATGTTCAGGACTGATAGCAGTTTGAAAGTATAGTTACTAAGGCTAACCAAATTAACACCTAGAGGACTGTAGTCCTGAGAAAATACAGTAGCAAACATGGAGAAAAGCATGTAAAACTCGAAAACCTGTTAACCAGTGCTCGCCTTGCCGTCCTTCGCTGCTGGTGCACGAACTGGTGTAGCAAATGGCTGGGCGCAGGTAGGACATAGATGCTTGGGCGAGTCGGTGGAATAAGCCACATAGAGCATATCCAGACGTTGGCTTGTGCAAACCGCGCGGTAGATTTGATCTTCGACCAGACTTCTCATTTCAAATGTGAGTTGCAGCTGTTCCGGGAGTAGAGGACGAGGCGAGGGTGGCCTCACATGCATGTCGTCGCGTCCCAAACATCCAGTATCCTTGGCTGCATCAGTGTCCTTGACTACCTCGGCATCCGTCCACTGCTCCTCCTCGATGAAGCAAGTTTCGGTGCCTGGGTCCGAGGGAGCTGTCGCACAGGAGTCGAAGGAGGTCCTGCCCCGGGGAGTAGTTCCAGTGCGAAAGGAGCGGGTGAGGGGGTCCCAATCATCAGGGAAGGTGACCATTTTCGTTGCCGAGAAATCTGGAGGGAGCTGAGCGCTTGAGTCTTCTTCCACAATTGTGCCAGGAGGTGAATCTGCTGCGAGGATTGCCCGCCTACGTCTTCGTCTGGCTAGAGTTACCGCGGCTTGAAATTCTCGATGTCGTTTCCGTCTGGAGGCAGCGACATACCATCCCGCCCCCCTGCGTGGTCGTCCCCTCAGCCGTGGCATGCTTGAGACAGAGGTTAAAACCAAGTCGCCGAGAACTGGATGGAAGCCTCGTTGCACAGGAAACTGTTCGGTCACAATGAAACACCCGAGAGGACTGATGGGCGGATAAATCGCAATAATCACCATTAAATCCATGAGCTTAATGCTCTGGCTAACCGGACCAGGAGCGCTCGTGTAGGATCGCATCATGCTACGGAGGTGGTCTGAGCTGCCGCCCGACTTGAATTGCGGAGTGTGTGGGGAGGGTCGGTATTAAAGGCCCCCTCCTCCCCTCGTCACCTCCGTTTGCCACCTCCCCTCGCTGACCTCACCTCGTGTCACCCCATCCGGGGTATATTTTTTTAATAAATATTATCCAAATCATTATATTTTTTTAATAAATATGTATCCAAATCATATACGAGAAAAGTTAATTTAAAAAATAAATAAATTAAATTTTATAAGTTAAAAATATTTTTATTTATGCAATATATTGTTCATTAAAAAAAGTTTTATTTGTATCACACTACTGAAATCATATAATCATAATCCTAACGAATATACTCTTAAGGAAGACATGATTGGAAAAAATGTTTTATTTGTATCACATTATTGAAATCATTATATATATATATATATATATATATATATATATATATATATATATATATATATATATATATATATATATATATATATATATATATATAAATTTATTGAAATTATATAATTAATTTATTTAGTTCAATTAAAATTATATTTGATATATTTGTGTTTATTATAAAATAAATAAGTTATCAAAATTTAAGGAAGGAATGTTGTTTTTATTGTTTAAATTCTAAAAATATATATTAGTAAAATATAATTAGAATTAAATATCATGGACTTACGGGCTTTATATTTACAATTTTCCTACACTAATATAGTAAAGGTCACCCCATGCAATGGTTAAATTTGACTCCAGATTCCCATGAGATTTGAACTTAAATCAAAATAATTAGTGAATTGAAAAATAATTAGTTTAATCACATGTTGTTATGAATTTATTGTTTAATTGATTAAAGTTATTTAATTAGTTTAATTATACAGATCAAAATATAATTTGATATTAGTGAATTGCAAAATAATTAGTTTAATCAAAATTTAGAGAACATATTATTGTGTATTTATTGTTTTTAATATTTAATAAGTTTGAGTAACAAATAATTTCAAATAGCATGGTCCATTATCATCAATGTTAGTGATTCGACTAATTAAATAGATATGGATTTATAAAGAAAATAATTTAGATAAAAACACTTTTTCAATGGTTTAAAAAAGGATATCTCATATTTCTTGGATCTGTCAAAAGCCTCAAAATGAAGCCCTCTAAAACCATAACCATATTTCTTGGATAAGTCTAAAACCTCAAAATCAAGTTCTCTTTTCACCAAAGTGCTTCAACCTTGACTTGATTCAATGATCAGGCCCGATTTCAAAATCAGGACTTCCCTTTACAAATGATAGTGATAAGGGGTCCCAATTTTGAAATGGGCCTCCTTTCCCATAGCTCTTTGTTTGCATCTTCAAACCTCATTACAATATTCAAACTTTGCTCATTGGGTCATAGTTTGTGAGGTCAAAGTTATTGAGGTCATAGTTCTCGAGAAATTACTAAGTACCTTGTCAAATGGAAGAATCTACCAGTGGAAGAGGTGATATGGGAAGATGGGTTCTTCATGAAGAAACAACCGCAGTTGAGGACTATAACACTTGTTTGAAGGGAAGGGGCATGTTAAACCTTAGACCCTAAGAGATTTAATTTTGTTAGGGTCCACTTTTACACCTTCATGAGATGAAATATGACCCAAATATTCCACTCTTTGAACCTCAAAGGCACACTTGGAAGGCTTTTCATAAAGTTGTTGCTCTTCCAAAAGTTGTAATACTCTATCAACATGTTGTACATGTTTTCAACAAGATTTGTTGTGGATTAGTATGTCATCAAAAAACACTAACACAAATTTTCTAAGGAAGGGTTTGAAAATATAATTCATCAATCTTTGAAATGTTGAAGGTGCATTAGGGTGAGTGCAAGCTAATGATGGTCTCTCATGACGCATTAGTGGCAATGCAAACATGGAAAAACAACAATTTGTTAACTTGGAGGGATTATTCAAGGTACTTTTACAATGAATTTGAATATGTAAGAAGATGAACAAAGAAAATTGAATTAGTTTTCCGAATATACAACTTTTATTCATAGGCATTGTGAATAACTAGGTCAAATTTGATTTTTTCTAAAAGTGGTATCTTATTTTTCCAAAAAAATATAAGGTATATGTTTTCGTTCGTGTAGATGTTGAGTGTCTTAAAGATGGAATTTCGTTCCAAAAACTTGTAGAGAACCCGTTTTTCTTGTGCTGTGTATTTTTTGGAAATTTTTAATATTTTTTTTAAATTATCAAAGTTAACATATGCTTGAAATTAAAATGTCTTTTGTTCGTGCATGATAAAAGGGTCTTAAAATGATGAAAAAGTCTGCATATAACTCATTTAAGAAATGGTTAAGATGGGGAAATGTTATAGCAGAAATATGAGAGGTATGTATTCTAGGATTTTGATACATGTGAAGACAAGAATAGATTAAAAATAGTAAACAATAATAATTTATTAAAAACATTATATATTTGAAATCTGCATAGCCGACTCGATCTATGTCTATAATTTTTTCAACAATTGAATTGTTTGGCCTATAGAAAAATAACGTCAAAGACAAAGATATAGAGGGGTATTCACAAAAATGGAGGTTTTTATGAATTTGCAGACCGAACCACTAGGTTTGTCATCCCGAACCTAAACCCGAGTCAACCAAGTCGGCATACACCTTGTCAATCCCACCCAAAATTTTTGAATTCCAACAAGTGGGCATGCGCTCTAGGAGCGTGCACGTGCTCTAGGGAGTGCACACGCTCCTAAAAATCATTTTCTTCCTTCTCTATATTTGTCCTCCCTCTCCTACA
>ML787534.1:385349-404517 GCA_009831015.1 Picea engelmannii | reverse complement strand
CTCTCCTATACTCTCCCCCCATTCCTCGCTTTATATGTCTCTAGCCCCACTTCCTCTCTCTCTCTCTCTATCTCTCTCTCCTTGTTGTTAGTCTCTCTCTCTCTCTCTCTCTCTCCCCGCCTCCTCCTTTTTTCCCCTAGTTCTACCTCCCTCTCTCTATCCATCTAAAGGAGAGGCATGTCTCACAATGAATAAAGGATATGTGTAACATAGAAATGTAGCATCTCCTATAAGGTGAGTGCTAAGTTTTTCTTCTTCTTCCAATGGATTACTTATACGAGTACTTATATGAACATGACAATGACCTAGACCATGAACTAGACCTAAACCATCACCTAGACCCCCCTAGCTTTGTCTAAGCCTACACATAATCTATACTCTACCCTTAACCCCATGCACACCTAAGACCTAAGTGCATCATTCCTATACCTCTTGTTTAATAAGGATGTTTTATGGATATGACTGTTCATCTACGGTTTAATAATGATCTCACATTATTTAATGATGATTATGGTACCTTGATTCTGATTTTTTATTTTAATATAAACATAATATTATAGTTGATTCAATATTCTTTATTCACAATCAATGTTTGAATCCTTCTCTATATCTCACCTCTTCAAATCTCTCCCCCTCTCTCTCTCCATCCATCTATTTCTCTCCCTCCTCCCTCCCTTCCCCTCCCCCCCTTCTCTCTCTCTCCCCCCCTCCAAGTCTCATCCTCTCTCTCTCTTTGTCTCTCTCCTCCTTTCCCTTACCCTTTGTCCCTCTCTCACACTATCTCTACCCTCTTTGCCTCCTACATCTACCACATCTTTCTCTCTCTCCTTGTTGTTAGTCTCACTCTCACTCTCTTTCCCACCTCTCTCTCTCTAAACCCCCCTCTTGGTCTTCCTATATCTCTTTCTCTAAGCTACTATCGCAGATGCATCTAACATACATAAAAGTTACAACGCTAAGAAAATACAAGAATAATACATCACAAAGCAACCATAACACATGATATACGTGGTTCACCCCAGTGTGGGGCTACGTCCACCAACTCTTCTTCTCCTTCTTACACAGTGCAGTCTGCACACAAAGCCTCTTACAATCACTTGCACTTAGTTCTACAAGTCTTATCACACAGTATGCACAAAGCCTCTAGATACGCACTGAGTCGATTCTACCAGATCTAGTCTTTCCCCTTCTTACCTCGCCTAGATATCTATTTATACATTACAAATAGGGCCTAAACATGGGTAAACCCATGGGCTGACATCCCATACCTGTTACATAAACCCTAAACCCAAAAATCCCCTAAAGGGGGGTGAGCTCCCGCGATCTCCACTTCGCCTGGGTGCTACGTCTTCGACCAGCCTGTTGAAGTCTCAAAAAGTGGTCAAACATGACCAAGGTTCTCCAAAACTTGGTCAAGGGCCAACAGGCCCCCAACACTCACCTGTGACTCGTCCCGATTCACTCTAGTCTGGGAAACTCTGCTTCGAAGGCCTCGAGCTTGGCTCGAGCTACCTCAACTTGCTACTTCGCTAGAGCCTCTTGCTCGATGAACTCTTGGATGACTTTCTCTATGACCGATCCTTCCAAGCGTTGTTCCATTGAGGTTACTACTTGTTATAGTTATGCTCCTTGTCCCTATATCTCCTCAAAAAGTGTGCAGGCTTGATCCTGTACCGGCTGGAGTATCTAGGTCACTTCCATGACTTTACTCTGGATGGCATGGACCTGCTACTGAACTGTGCGTTGTTCCTGTGACCTTTTCATATTCTCAACTCCTGAAAGCAGTTTCAGTTGCGCTTGCACTATCGATGCTTGTTGCTTTTATTCTTGAAGTTGTGCTTCTAATGCTCTTAGTTCTGGGTCCTCCGCGAGGCACTCATAGGTCTGTTCACTGCGGTTGATGAGTAGCTTACATTATGAGGCCAACACCTTGATTCTCTCTATTGCACTCCTGGTAGTTTCTTCTCTCTGGTCTCGCACTTCCTACAGAGTGCTTGGCACTGCTTGCAATTCCAGTTCTACCACTCTTTCTTGAAGCTATTGAATAGCTTCAGCAAGCTTCTCCACTTGATTCTCCACCGTGTCTTCTTCTATCTGTGCGAGGCCCGACATGGAGCGAAGTGCTCTGGTGATTGCCTCCTTGACTCCCATCTGCTCTATAAGAAACTATTCTTTCTCTGTCTGGAGTTGTTCTCTATCCTCTGCAAACTTCGCTTGGAGGTCGTCTTTCTCTTGCTTCACAACTCAATTTTTCTCCAAGGCTTCTTCCTTTGCTTGCTTCAAGGCCTCTGTGGCATGTTCTTTTTCTTCCTCGATAGGGGGAAGGCGAGCTTCTATCACATCGACTAATCTGGGTAGTTGGGCAGGCTCATTTCCCACATCTATTCCTTCAGATGATGATGGCGTTGTAGACACTGTGCGACTGGAGTAGAAGGCTTGATGTACCCCTTTCAACTCTGCCTCAATCCTTTCATACATGGTCTCTTGTTTGGCTTCGCTACGTTGCAAAATTCCATATGAGGTATCTGATACAACGATGATGATAAGGTCGATATCATCCACCGTAAGTACAGTCTGTAATTGAGGTTTATTGGCACGTGACTTCTTCCACGCTGAGGGTTTCTTCAAGGAAACCTTTTTTTTCTTCGACGTTTTGTCCTCTGTAAGGGGGTCTTTAGGCGGTGTCACTTTGACATGTTCCTGTTTATCTTCTTTCCCTTCATTCTCTTCTTGGTCTACTTCCTCATCTCCTCCTCCTCCAGGTGAATCTGGTGTAGTTTCCTTTGATGCACTATTATGTTCCTGCACCTCTTCCTTCTTCTTCTTTCTGCTGCTGCTAGGTCCATCATACTCTTCTCGAGTGACTACAGAACTCTCGATGAAGTTGGGGTCGGAGAATCTGTCTATTCGACTGGTAAAAGGAATTTTGCAGGTCATTCCTTGGTTATCTCTTCCATGTCATCCTCTATGAGTTTGTAATAGGATTGGATCTCTTCCTTGTGTTCATCCCCACGTGCAGTGATGTAAATGAAATGCTTGTCTGCGCAAAACTTCGCAAGTGGCCTGAACTTGTGCAGAGTATTCGACGTCATGTGAGGGAAGGATTCGATGGCCCTTTTCAGCTGTAAATAATATGTTTGGAACACCGCATTCGACTGCTATTGTTTTGCCATGTCGCTCGAATACCAGAGTATAGTGAACTTCACGACCAGTGGTTCAGACGGCTCAATTTCAGGAAAGGTCGCTCCTTTCGGCATCTCCTAAGTGATGAAGGTGATGAGAATCATCAACCAGCTAAAATAAAACTCGTAGCCTTGATCCCGTGCTTCACGATAATCTTTCTCCAACTGGTTGACGAGGTAGGTCTCCCTGTTTATTTTCATTCCTTCGACGCATTTACCTGCGAGGTCGACAACAAACCCCGTGACCTGCGTTGGCCTATTCTTCCTGACGAGCTTGCTTGCTATCAACTAAGAAGCTAGGCGCACTGCGCTATTTTGGATGGATGATACCTTGTAGCCCCACTTCCCTTTCTCTACATCGTCGTAAGTGTCTTTTATGCGCTGCGCTAGGGCACGATCTGCAGCTTTCCCTGGGTAAAAATCTTGAGGGTCGGGTCCTTTCATGCTTGATCCAATGATCCGATTGATCAATGTCGGATCTATAGTGATGTGCCTATCCATCCATAGGTAACCTCCATGTTAGCATGATAGGAGGAGTTTAACGCACACGTTAACCTCCTGGTGTCTGCCAAAGTGTGGTATCTTCATCACATTGAGGATCGTTGAGCTTGCGATGTCCATGGTCCACGGTTGGGGGATTATCTTCGACTTCTTCCCCATTGTCTTGGTCAAGTACTTGTGTGGTGCGAGCATCCCATAATTCTTGCGGTCTCCCAAGTTGTAATCATTGATCTTCAACATCATAATCTGTCATAACTGCGATCCAACTGCGCATATCCCCTTTGGGAGGTATGCAGTGATCAATGTGTAGTCGAAGTCCCTTGGGACGCTATCACGACTAACTGCGCCATCCAGAGGTGGGATATAGTCGGGCAGGATTGATGGGATGATCTTCGCGTTTGCCAAGTCGTCACGATGCTTGCTCCGTTTCTCTGTCGTAGTTCTATAGGGCCCATATTGACGTGTAGTTGATGGGGAGGCTTGCAATCCTCTTGTCGATGAGGCATGTTCCCCTGTGGACATGACCTTTTCCGCCATTAGATCTATTAGAATTTCTTCCACGGACTTTTCCACTGCACTGCGTTTTCCCGACATGCACGCTCGTGAACAAAGATTTCGGGTAGGCGAACAAACACTCAAGGTAGCTAAACGGGTGGCAAAGTCTCAATAAGCACAACGCGATAATCAATTCTCTGTAGGCTCGGCTAATCATAATTTGCAAAAGTATCCCTGGTGAGACGTTCGATGGGTTAAATAGAAAATTTCGTAACAGACTCCTCCAATGGGTAGGAATGCCTCAATCAACATGATTCCATCCATTGTGGAACGGTCCCAACGGTCCAATGGCGAGATTTCCGACAATAACTGCTTTGCTAACCATTCAGAAGCGTTGTTCTAACGGTCAGGACACCTCCAACAGTCATATTGCTCCGCCGTGGCGAAGTGCCAATTTGCGTCGTTTTGCTATTTTGGCGAGGTTCAAGTTCTGCAAGCCTTCTTTCTGCAAAGTCTTCTCTGGAACTTCCTGCAATTTTTCTAACTTTGCTTTCTTCTTGCTAAGCTTCCTTGCCTTCGTTCCTGTGATTTGAGTCACTGGGTTCCTCTTTCCATTTTGATTCTTATCTGCTCTTAGCATAGTAACTTCACACTGCTGAGGGTCTTTCAAAGGGTTTAAGTGGAATACCTTTTCTCTTATTACTTAAGGGTTAGGTGCTTGTTTCTCCTGCATGGATAGGTATTTCAAACTTTCCCGCGCTTTCTCAACTTCAACATATAAGTCTCTGGTCCTCGGTTGCTTCGACTTGTCCTCCTGTTCTTCTAGTAAGTGCATTATTCTTCTATCTATGAAATCTCTTAATTCTTGCTTTTTCTGTTCTAGAGCTTCCTCTTTTTCTTTCCTTCAGATTTGATCTTTCTCAGTCCAGGTTTTTCCTAGCAAAAGTGCAAAGGGGGAGTTGTTCTCAACAAACTTAATGACCTCGAATTATTCTTCTGTCAAAGTTCCATGAGCACTCATAGGTACATGGGTAAGTCTTCCACATAGGGTTATGAGATTCCCTTTAAACAATCCTACTCCTCTCAGTGAAGGAACCATAGTAGGCTTTCCCAAAATTTCCCAAGTACTTTCTGTCATGATGTTCACCTGTGTTTCCTCATCCAGAACACAGTCTATGTTGAAGTCTCCTATTCTTGTTTCTATGCACTCCTTCTCTTTTAAGATCTCTGATAAACTAATGTCTCTGTGATCATTGAGGGTTTCTTTCATCTACAATAATATAGTCTCTGATTCTTTTTGGGGTTCTATTAGATCCTTAGTCTCTTGACCTTTCTCATGGCTCTCTTGTCTTATATTCATCTTTTCAACTTTAGCAATCATTTTAGGGCAATCCAAAACTTCATGGCCCATGACTTTACAACAAAGACACATAGGGCCTCTACCAGGGCATTCCTTAGCAAGATGTCCCAGTCTTCTGCAACTATAACAAAGAGTCAACCCTCTCTTTCTCTTAAACGATCCCCAACCTTTCCTGTACTGCGCACTGGGATCACAATGATGAACATGCAATTTTTTTTTTCTAGGATCCTGCATCCACTTGTTATTCCAGAAATTCTTTCTATGCATAGGAATACCATATCTTTCACTATTTCTATCAGATATATTCATATCAAATCTTCTTTCTTCTAGTTGCGCACTAGTTTGCAGACTAGGACAAAATCTATCAAGCATGCCTAGATCCATTCCTTTGAAAAAAAAATTCCACTTATCTTACCTTTATCAGATCACAAAGCTTTAAGATCTTACCTTTTTTATTTAGATCCGATTCCCTTCTTAGCACAGAGTTTCGTAAGTCAAGTAGAGTATTGCGCACCACAACAACAAATCTATGCACATAGCTTTCTTATTTTCTTCAATTCCCAACAATCACAGTTTCAGGTCCCAACAATAGAACCATTTGTTGGCACAGGGGCATACCCAGGGTTCAACGCTTCAACAATGCACCAACAAAACCCTAACTACCGGGCCTTTCAGCAACACCTGCGAAGTAGATGAAGTCTCACCCGAGGTAGATGCAGGGGTGGTTGTAGGACTCAAGTGTCTACAACCTAGTTGGGACACAGATCTTTGATCACACTACTCAACAAAACACTTAGCAATTAACATTCATTGTCTTTTACCCTTATCCACATCGCAGGTCAAAACCCTAATTACATAACAACGCAGTATTCACCCAGATCTAACACAATCATCCATTCAACACATAACATTAAAGCAGATCTAACATTCATTCACATCATAAGCACTAAGCCACTATCTCAGATGCATCTAACATACATAAAAGTTATATCACTAAGAAAATAGAAGAATAATACAACACAAAGAAACCATAACACATGATATACATGGTTCACCCCAGTGTGGGGCTACGTCCACCAAATCTTCTTCTTCTTTATTATCTTCTTCCAATCTTCTTACATGCACAGAGCCACAAATCCTACTTTGCATAGGACAAGAGATCTGCACGCACCTCGCCAAATCCTCCTTCCCTAAGTTAGGTCACATCACAAAGCCTTCTTACACAATGTAGTCTGCACACAAAGCCTCTTACAATCACTTTCACTTAGCTCTGCAAGTCTTATCACACAATATGCACAAAGCCTCTAGATCTGCACTAAGACGATTCTACCAGATCTAGTCTTGCCCCTTATTACCTCGCCTAGATATCTATTTATACATTACAAATGGGGCCTAAACATGGGTAAACCCCTGGGCCGACATCCCATACTCGTTACATAAACCCTAAACCCAAAAATCCCGTAAAGGGTGGTGAGATCCCGCGATCTTCGCTTCACCTGGGTGCTCCGTCTTCGATTAGCTTGTCAAGTCGCAAAAAGTGGTCAAACATGACCAAGGTTCTCCAAAACTTGGTCAAGGGCCAACACTCCATCTCTAAATGGTCCTTTCAATTTGGGTGTAGTGCAATCTCATAATCTCCAAGCCTCCAAACGATCATAATGTCCATTTCAATAGGTCCCATTCCTCCAAATATCTTGTCACTAGACCTAGAGCTTGACGTAGACCATGACCTAGACTGCACAATGATGTCCAAAGAAGTGGCCAAGGAGACTCTACTAGGCTCTCTAGTATCCCTTAATTGTTCATCAAGGGTTCGTAATATAACCAAACCCTCATTAATATTTAGTGTTTACATTGTGTGGTGGTGGTGGGTTGGGGTTTTGATCTTCTTGGTTTTCTTGTGAGCAGTTTAAATTGTCTTGGGGTTCCATTGTATTATATATGTTGCAATTTAAAAGCCATGACATGTAAATTAGGTTCATTTTTTATTTAAAATACAAAATCACATTTTTTTTTAAAATTTAGATTATTGGGAGAAAAATACTAAATTGGATTAAAATTAAGAAAAATGTAACATACCTGGACACGGTGGCCCCATCCTCTGTTTTTTTCTCTTCTCTAGCTCCATTATATTTTCCCAATGAGAGAAGCGTGAGCGCGATTTGTGCACAATGGACACAAATCGTGCTCGAGCCCTTAATATATTTTTATCAGTAAGACCGCTTGCATGGTCTTAAGACCGTGCACATGCTCTTAAGACTGCACATGTGGTTTTTCCACTAAACCTACGTGGCGATCTACGTGGAGGTTTGGCCATATCCGAACCTATAGGTATAGAAACACGTGCGTGTTTCTAAGAACACACACACGTTCCTGCGAGTGCGCATTCTTAATCATGCTCTTGCCACTTTTTCGGCCACCAAGTTCTTGTACTCACCCATTAGTAAGTCCAAATGGCATAACCAAAAGTTCATAATGACCTTCATGTGTTCTAAAGGCTATTTTGGGAAGGTATTCCTACCTCATTCTGATTTAATGATATCTCAAATGAAGATCTAACTTAGTAAAGAAAATTGCTCCATGCAATTTATCTAATAATTCATGAATGACAAGAATAGGAAACTTATCCTTGATAGTCATTTTTTCAAGTTGTCTATAATCTGGACACATACACCATGAGCCATCCTTCTTCGTAACCATCACTACTGATGAAGAGAAAGAACTTTGGCTAGGTTGAATGATGCCCGCCTCTAACATTTCTTGGATCATACACTCAATCTCACTCTTTTATGCATAAGGATACTTATAAGGCCTAATGTTAGGTGGTACACTTCCTGGTTGCAAATAAATAGCATGGTCATGATCTGGAACAAGTGGAAGATCCTTAGGCATCTCTCAAAATACCTTGGAATGGTTTTGGATAGCTATTTGGATATCTACTAGAGTAGAGGATATAGGTGTTTGAACATATAGTGAGAAAAAATGTGCAATTACACCATGGTGTTGCCTTTTTAGTAATTTTGTCATGCTATTAGAGGTTATCACCTTAGAGGGTTTCCCTTGGATACCTCGAAGCTCAATTTCCTTGCGTCTATGGAAAATCTCTTGAAAAAATCTTGAAAATTAAGGGCCATTGTTCCCAATGATTGTAACCATTGGACCCCTAATACAACATCAACACCACCATTTTGGATGGAAATCATGGACTATAAAAGAAATACTCCTCCATATTGAACTTAATACTATAACACTTCCTAGAACAATTTATGGTACTTCCATTTGCAATCATTACATGAAACTTTGGTGCTTGAAATACAAATCAATTGCTCGATCTTTTGCTAATTTGTAATTGATGAAGTTATGGGTACTACCATAATCAATCAACACTGTTAATTTTTTCTTTTCATTGCATCCTTGTGTCTTGAGGGTTTGTGGAGTACTGATGCTGACCAATGCTTGACAAGACATCGTTGGAGTAGTCTCTTCTAGATCTAGCTCTTGTGATGGTTGCAATTCTTGATCTTCTTCTTCTTCACAGTGTATGTAGAATAATTTGTTCTCACCGCATTTATGCCCCTTATTGTACTTGGTGTCACAATTAAAACATACTCCCTTTGCTCTTCTTTCATCCATTTGTTGAGGTGTCAACTTTGTCGGTTGAGGTACGGTTGTCTTATGAATCCGAAAATGATCTTTGATTCTTGCATATGCTCCAATGGTAGACTTGTGTGTAGCCTTATTCTTGGATTGATAAACAATACCATGCATATGTGTTTTTTAACTTTAAAAACAAAATTAAAAGGATTTAATAAAGTATCAAAATTCTTCAATTAGGGTAAAAAAATAAAGTATCAAACTTGATGGTGAAACAATTGCTCAATCTAGGGATGGACATGAGACTCAATTCTGAAACCATATGTTACATTGACCTCGAGAATTATGACCTTGGGAACATTGACCTCGAAACTATGACCATGGAACTATGACCTTTGGAACTTTGACATCTGTAACTGTGACCTCATAAACTATGACCTTGAGAACTTTTACCTCATGAACTATGACCTCAAGAAAGTGAATATGTTGTTGATTGTATAAATATTTTCCTTGAGAATAATAATCCATTCTTTGATTCTATGCTCTCTAGATAGATATTTTTTCAAATCTTCGAAGACTGACAAGATTATTTTGCAGATGTTCCTTTATATTATGATTCTGGAAATGGAACACAAAATGAAAGTGAGTCAAATTTTGTAAATATTGAAGATATGTTTTTAAACTTACTTAAACATTAATTATAATTTATTACTTAAATTATAAGTGAATCAAATTTTGTAAATATTGAAGATATGTTTTTAAACTTACTTAAACATTAATTATAATTTATTACTTAAATTATAAGTGAATCAAATTTTGTAAATATTGACGACATGTTTTTATAGAAGCTTACTTAAACATTAATTATAATTTATTGCTTATATATATATATATATATATATATATATATATATATATATATATATATATATATATATATATATATATATATATATAATTTTAATTTTGATTTTATAATGCTTTAGTATGATTATATTTTGATTTTATAATGCTTTAGTATGATTATATGATTTAATATTGTAATATAGATAAAATTTTTTTTTTCAATAATATACTAAATAATATAAATTTATATAATCAATTATAATCATGGATTGCACCAAGCATTAAGCTTTTTTTCTTTTGTATTTCGAGAAGAAAAGCTAAGGTTATGATCAAGTTGGTAAAGTCTACGAAGATATACATACCCTACACCTCTTCTAGATTTGAACCTGTGACCTCTTAAGAAGAAACACATGTTCTTAACCATTAGGCTCACCCAGACTATATATTACAGTTGGATTTCAAATAATAATATGATTGAAACAAATAACTATTTTTGTATTTAGATAATTAAATATAATAAATTTAAATAATGTTTTTTTTTATTTAAAAAATTAAATTTAAATAATAATGAAAAAAATTATAACATGTATTAAATAAAATAATAATGAAAAGAAATAAATTTAAGATAATATATATTTTTAAATTTTAAAACAAAATTTATAATATCATGTAAATATGGTGTATATATATGTTTTTAAACTTTAAAAACAAAATTTAAAAAGATTTACTAAAGTATCAAAATTAAAACAATATATTAATACTATAAACTAATCACCATATATTAAGCTTTAATTTAAGGTCTTTTAGTTGGGATCACATCCCACCAATAACTAGTACCTTTTATTTACGGGAGACATTTTAACTTATCCCGTTGTCTTCAATTTGTCACAAGAAAATACCTTAATAGACTTGAGCAACCAATGAGAATAAGGCCCGCGAGCTTTGGGAATTCACTAACCCAACTAGGCAGTCGGTCCACATCACAATGCCAAAGAGAGGAACTTTCCAGATCTTTTATCGCCTCCATATCTTGCGGAACCTGTGGAAGGTAATCTTGATTTGCATCGTCAAAATTTAAAAAGAGATATCTCATCCTCGACCATTCCCCTCCTTCAGTTGCAATTTTATGTCTACCTTGAAAACCTGAGACAACTCCAACTTTGCAGGTCCTTTAAACAAGCATGCTTTCTTTCTGCCATTGCGTCCTTGAAATCCAATGGAATGGTCTTCCACAACATCAATCTTTCCAATGAAACCAACTTTGAGATCTGACGTGGAAGACACATCCGCTTATGTCGAGGACCCTCGGAGGTTTGAGTTCACTTATCCTCTCTAGAAGGCACTATAATTGATCATAGTTACTAACATTCACGAATTGAAGCTCCTTCAGATTGCCAATGGTTTCCGGCGATTTTCGGATGCCCCTGCAACTATATAGTTGGAGGGAGGCAAGATGTTTCAGATTTTTTTATACAAGGCGATAGATACGTTTTGCGGACCCGAAGTGAGGGAAACTTGTTCAGGAAGCTTCCAGGAACTTCTTTAATGGCGTTATTCTCCTTTAACAGTAGAATTGGGAGGGACAAGCATCCGAAGGTTGTCGACAGAGAGTGTAGACCATCCTTGATCGATGCATTCTTGCACAACCCTCACTGTCTTCCTTAGAGGGAAACTGCCCAACTTTAAAATAACCCCGTGCTCCTTCTCTGCATTGAGAATCGAGGGTTGGTTGGCCAAGCGCAAACTACTCAGCTTTAAAATAACCCTCGTGTTCCTCTGCAATGAGAATTGTCAGGGCAAGGGTTGGATCACTAAGTGCATTTGCTCCAGAGACAAATAACCATTAAACATATGTGTTCGCTAAATTCAATTTCAAATTTCAAGCTCCCCTAATTTCAAATTTTATGTCGTATGCATGGATGGATATCCATGGGCGCATGACATGGCCTGGCAATGGAAATAGAGGAGAGAGGAAATGGGAAACGGTGCAGGAGAGCAGGTATGCACCAGAGCAAGGTGAAAATGTCAAGATGTTTGAAGTGCGAATGTCGAGATTGCCGGAGATGAGATAACTCCAACGGCTAAGAATGCCAAAATGTAGAACAAATAGCCTAGGCCATTTTTACTAAGTTATAATTTCTACTCATTAATATTATTAAAAACATATATATATATTTTAAATTATAATTACGCCAAAAGACGTACATTTCTTGACAATGAGCACAATTAATCACCTTTTAATCTAAAATTCTAATCTGATGGCTAACAATTGAAGATGCTGGCATATTCTTAGTCGTCCACCCAAATCAATGAATGTGATTTCCTCTTCATAACTTCCTTGTATTTTTTAATGCATCCGTTAACCTGTTTACCTTTTAACATTTACCTAATCATATTAAGAAATCACTGTAGCACTATATGATTGCCACGTTTAAATCATTAAACTTTGAATTTAGCACGCTGGCTGTAGACACTCATTTTCTGGTTGTGCGTTTCACTTTCTGTCCACGCCTTTCGGCGTTCATCAAGGACGGTTTTGAGTGGCTGCACTAGTGATAATTTCATTTTAAATAATATTAAAATAACTATATATATGATAAATCTAACATCTAACATACAATTTTATTTGTTATAAATCATTTTCAACCAAAATGAAACAACCAATAAAACCCGCGACATTAAAAAAAGCCCGGAACAGTTGAGCCTATGCCCACCGAGTGAGGCTTTTAATACCAGTGTGGTGGTGTAGGTGGAATTATTATGTAAATTTTTAAAACGCAGTCATTCCGTCCGATCTTCTTTCCGATTTCGCCCGCGGATCCTCTATTGAAATTGGACTTGTGTGTTGAATACGATCACCAAGGTGAAAAACAGTTGTGGATTCCATAGCGGAGGTGGGGATTTCAACCTGTGTATTAACTTCCATGTTCATTTCAGAAAATCAAGGCTCATACGCCGCACGGCTCATATCTCGATTTGAAGAAATCAACGCCCAAATGGACGGTTCATATCTCGATTTGGAGAAATCACCGCTCACTGGCCGATCAATAACTACCCTACGGCATGGTTGATGATCGCTGGCTCACTGAGTCCCGCCCTTGATGCGGAATGTTGTGCCATTTCAAAAAAGACTCAAACCCACTGTTTTGGCGCCTGAACCTTTCCAATTCTGCTGTAAAATCTGCAAAACACCCTTTGCTTTTTGCTCTTAAAGCGGAAGACCCTCCATATCCTGGTCGTCATATACCATCTTCTGTTCGTGCACCGACCCTTGTTCAAATAATTTTTTATTAATAGGAGTGCTTACAAGAAAGCCACGGACTGTAGGAGGAAGCGTTGCAGAGAGCAGGGGAATGATGACATCTCTAAGCCTCCAACCAATAACATGAAAACAATGCAATACATTTTCGTAGAAAGGACCGACAGAGAGAAAAGTGAAGGTGTGAAGCAAATTGCTGAAAAATCTACGAGTACCCCAACAATGAAGAGGGAAGCACATAACGAAAGTGTTGCAAAACTTGTGAGAACTTCCACAGACAATGTGGCACAAACTCTTAGCACGCATTTTTCGCGACAGAGAAAAGCGCAAAAACAAAAGGTGTCGGGAACTGTTATTAGGCCTTCATCGCCACAGAAGAAAGCGCAGACACAAAAGGTGGCCGAAACTATTAGTATGCCTTCATCGCCACATAAGAAAGCGCAGACACAAAAGGTGGCAGCAACTATTAGTATGCCTTCTTCATCCCATAAGAAGAAACAAAAAGTGTCAGAAAATGTTACTACCTCTTTTTCACAAAAAGTGATGGCTAAGAAAACAGTTCGGTACTGGAATAATAAAGATAACTAGCTTTCTTTAATGCTCTTTTGTCTTACTCTGATGGAGGCACGGGCTTGCCTTCAAACATGACTCCCGTGTTTAATTTTGTTAGGCCCATGTTGGATACACACTTTGATAAATCTCAATTATCGGGTACGATTAGGCGCGCTAAAGAGAAGTTTCACTTAATCAAGGTTAGTATTGAGGTTAATAGCAGTAGTTTTGAGAAAAACAAATACAATTTTGATAATAACCAGCATCAAGCATCAGAGTGCTTTATATGACCTATGGATGCAACTGTGGGGGAAAAGACGGGCAATGCGGCTGTTGATTGTAAGGGAAAGAAGAAGCGAGATGAGTCAGAAAATGAAGATATTCATAGGATCACCTCTGAAGAGGACCAGCAAGAAGAGGGCCGAGAAGATCAACCTAAAAGTAAGAAAACCATATCTCAGTCCATTGTCAGACTCAAAATAGGGGATGCATAGATAAGTCGAGAACTGATTAATCAGTTCCGTGCTGAAAGGGACACTGCTTTGAAGGAGCTGAAGGATGCAATTCAGAAGATGTTAAAGGATACCGACTCACAGGTAAGGGCAATGCTGCAGGGTTGTATTCATCAACACTAATCCGATCATGTTCACCTATCAATTGATGAAATGCTTACAGGTGAAAACTCAGCAAAAGAGTTTACTGTTTGGGCAAGCTTACTGCTGTTATGTTTGACTGTGTCTCATTTAAGCTGAATGGAAGCTTACTGTTGTTACGTTAAAGGAGGTTATCATCATGTTCATTTCATTTCATGATAATAGAATTGCGACTTTATTTCGGAACTTATTTTAGACCAGTTGTACTTGTAATGGAAATGTGATATTATTTCGGAGCTTGAACATTTGTTGTTCTATTTAATTTTACGGGTTTTCAATCTGTGACTCTTTTGAAACGGAATGAACTGATTGCATGTTTCTTTACTTATCTCTATATACTGAGCAGACTTATCTGTTTAGCTTTCTTTACATTAAAATTTCTCTGCCTTCAATTACAGGAGTTCCAAGAAGGATTGTTATTCAGTGTAGTTTGTTTATCTATTTGTTTTCATTGTCCACAAGGCATCCTTGACTTGGCTTTATGTTTGCTGTAATTTTTGAATGTGTTCACAAAGAATGTGGAAGAGATGCCTCTGCGTGTTTAGATTTTTGAGTGTTGATGCATCTTTAGAATTTTGAGTTTTGAATATAGTGGGAATTAATTCCACTATAATTCCAAGAGATTGGATGACACATTTGCATCGCTATTATTTTCTGATTGTGGTTACAGAAAAGTGAAGATTTTCCTATTATTTTCAAATTATGGTTACAGAAAAGTGAAGAATTTTTAGAGGCTGATTTTGTTCCAGTTATCTAACTTTTTGGAGGGACTTTCTTATTTAACATTTTTGGTGGACTTCATAGTTTTTCCAATTAAAAATATTGTTTAGCATTTTTAGTGGACGTTTTAGTTTTTTCAATTAAAAATCTTATGCATTTTTAAAGGACCTTTTAGTGGACTTCATTGTTATGAAATCTCTCGAGGGTACATTGAGATCAATTAAATGTCGAATAAAGTTCTCTATTTACATCTTTGAACTTAATAAAATCAAAAACATATTTACATCTTTGAATTTAATAAAATCAAAAACTTTATTGGGTTTATTTTATGATTGTACATTATGTTAAAAATGATATTTATGATGAAGCTTTGTAATTGTTTTGTCACATGCAACTAAAAAAAGTAAACTAGATTTTATTACCATGGGGAGTGTTTTACTTGCATATGTTAGAATAACAACTTTACAATAGGGAAAAGAGATGCATAGTTACATAATTAGAAATGAATTTAGGTTAGTCATTTTATTGGAAAATGCCTTAATTGATATGTTTTCTAAATGTAGTGATATAGAAGATGCACACCAGGTGTTTGACAAATTTTCCTCAAGGAATCAAGAAAAATCTTAGGGACGAAATTAGGCGGCTTAGAATTTTGGTTGGGCAAATTATTTACATAGAATGTTTAAAAGGGTTTGCCTATATATAGCCCCAAATTTATTTTCAAAAAATTATATATAAAACCCTTGGCCACGGATATTTGTGAGAGAAGGGCATGAAAATCCATTTTTGCCCCTTAAAATTCAAACCGATCCTCCCATTCGCCCTGATCTTTTGGAAATGGTAATGATTCGAGGTATTTTGCCCCTACTTTCTAGTAATGGAAAGGATTCAGAGGAAGTTCACCCTAATTTTATGGTACTAGCAATGATTCGGAGGTATTTTGCCATTGGCACCCTCAAATCAGGGGTGGAGAGGCCCTGCAGTTGTCTTACCTTACCTACATTTACCTACATTGAAGCATTGAAGAGCGGGGACAAATGCACTGTTATAATGTATGGAGAAACAAGGTTTGGTAAGAGTTATACCATGTCTGGTACTGCCAAGGAGCCTGGAATTTCTTACCGAACCCCCACACAAACAATCGATGGCGGCCTGATCTCTCTCTTCTGAATATAGGAAGGTTTCCTGAGAAGAAAAGTGTGTTTGTTGATTGCCCTCCTTCTCTGCCACGGGATAGGTGGGACTTGAAAAACTCATCTGGAAACATAAATGACAAAACACAACTCGGACGTGTAACTAGTTTTGGTGGCAAAAACATTAAATACCATATCTCTTAGCAAATACCAGACTAGACCTTCAATATCTTCTTGTAAAATAACTCAAATAGTTATAAATTCAATTCACAGTGTTTGCTAGAATCCCACATGTTGCCAGTAGAATCTTAGTTTCAAGAGGTTTCCCTGCCAGTTCGCAAATTGGGTACGGCCAACATACTATACAGAAGGAGGGTTTCCTTGCTTTGGCTAGCAATGAAGATAGCGAGCCCAAGGCGATTGAGCTCTATGCCATATGGTCAAATTGAAAGGTCAAACACACATGCTCATACTTTGTTACCTTTGCTACCTTTCTATTTTGTAGTAAAACAGACCCATATGCTAAATTGAAGGAAAACTTTGAAAATGGCATCTGCCAAATTGTATTAATAACAACTGTGTCCATTGGGAATTCATTGATACATCTCTTTTAAGAAGTTTTTTGCTGGTCTTCTGCTTTCTCTCTGTGTGCGTGGCAGGTTCTATATAAGTCTCTGCTGTCCATTTTGTATGGATTGAATTGCAATAATTATTTTTGCTTCCGATTAATTGGTCTAATGGAGCTTTGCAACTTATCCTCTCATAGAACAGGGTTGCCTCTATTTTGGAGGGTCTCTATCCAAAGAGCACATGGGTTTTTTAACTGTATCGATTTCTACATGTTGGTGTTTCTGAGGTGATGATATGACTGCTTTTTTTGGATTTGTTCATAACCGTTCGCTCCAGTATCACATGTTGCTCGTCCTCAACATCCTTTGATTTGCAGAGTTTAGGAATTCAGTCCTGCCATGGAGTCTCTGGGACAGGGCATTTGCTAGTCTCACTATTTAGGCTGTGAGAATCGGTCTGTATTCTTAGTGGTAACTATGAGTTCTCGATCGTTCCCCCTATCCAATAAGTTTTGTTTTCTCATATTTTCTTAATAATCTTTCAGATTGGAGAAAATTTTTGTTATTCATTGTTTGGTAATTAGAAGTCCTCAACAGGACCATTGTGCCTATATGGCGGAAATATAACTGGAAATATCTAAAAACATGGAATGATAATCTCCCCTTTATACACCACAGTTATAATTGGATCACCTGGTAAATATGATACAAGATGAAGGTCACTATGGTGGGGCCTTCTAATTTCAACTTGTAAAGAGATTGACTCTTTTATATTTATGTTTTATATGATGTTATAGATCTTCACAAATAGCTTCCTACGCTATAATGTCCAGTGAAAAACCCAGGACATGCATAAGGGCTACTCTTGACAAGCATATAACACTTGACCTTCTTGATTAGATTACTAGGTGAAGAGCCACTGTTCAAAAACAGATCACAGGATTCTGTTATTGTTTTTTTTGTTAAGGTTATTTCCAGCTAGGATTGGCTAAATCTGTTATAGATTTTAGTGCTATCTGGAGTTTGAAATAGTGGCCGGGTACTTTCAAAATCTGTTTCTACTGATCTCATCCTGCACAGACACAGATGTCAGACTAAATTTTGAATCAAGTACAACAGATTATAAAAACAATTGGGAGTATATTCCAGGTTGTTTTTCTACAGTTCTTCAAAGAGAAGGGGAGCAATTTACTGAGCGAACCTGTAGAGGTATGTCAACAAGCACAATATGCTGGAACTATCCGAAAATCTGATCCAACTATGTGCTGGGTATGCTGATTTAACCCATAAATTTTAATTGGTTTTTGGATATACTTACTGTAAAACAAAATAGACAAACATGCCTCTGTAATTGATGACACCCATTAGAAAGTACCATGGGCCCAATAAAGGACTCTGGTCTTTAGTTTCAAGGGACATCATTTGATTACTTCATTATTTGCTCATGGAATGTTGGAACAACGCCACTGTGTGAGAAGACTTTTTAACAACTTGATGTATTTAAATAGGGCTTGGGGTTTATTGATATCTGCTGATAACTTCATTGATATCCTCTGGAAGCATTCTAAGCTTAAGTATATCATAGTGCCATCTGGTGGTATGTTCAGAAGCACACTAATGGAAAACTGCATCTTGGCAGGATACGATCTCCATGAAAATAGGTATTGATATTATAAAAACAAGAGATTATTCTGCTGCAGTTACCATGCCAGTGGCTGAAGGGTCATTGTTATCATTATTGGATGTTGGGTTTAACTTATCAAGATATTGAGTCTCTAGTTCCTAGAGTGTGTATGTACCCATATTGTTAAATTTATAAGCAGCTGCGAGAGCCATTCTCTTGGAGGATGGCTAAGACCCTAGATGAGATCTAGGGCCCCCAGTGCACTCCTGGGGTATTTGGTCTGGGACCAAACAGTCAGTGCCATGGCAAAAGACCCTTCTTAGGGCCCCTAGTATCTGACTGGGGTTCTTAGTCTGAGACTAAGCAGCTAAAGCCCCTAGATATGTCTAGGGCCCCTGGAAATGTCCAAGGTACCCATGCCTCAGGCATAGGTTGATCCATGATCTAGTACCATGGTGGAAAAGACCCCTAAGAGGGCCCCCAGTATACGATTGGGGTTCTTGGTGAATAACCAAGCAGTTAAGACCCTTGAGAGGCCCCCCAGTATATGACTGGGGTTCTTGGTCTATGACCAAGCAGTCAAAGCCCCTAGATAAGCCTAGGGCCCCTGGAAAAGTCCAGGGTACCCATGCATACGGCATGGGTTGATTCTTGGTCTAGGACCAAGCAGTTAAAGTCCC